>OZ024692.1:9442972-9531972 GCA_964016905.1 Perithous albicinctus | reverse complement strand
TCAATATCGATGCGACTGGTCTAGGACTCGAACAGTGTGTCGAGAATGTTCATTTCAATCAAATACACGCGATTCGAGCTTCGGAAACGAGTCTTCATAATCGGAACGAACGCTAATTCTCGATATTCCGAAATCGGGGCATCGTGCCTCTAAATCGATACGACTGTTCTAGGACTAGAATAGTGTATTGCCTACGTTCATTTCACTTTAATTCACGAGATTTGTGCATCGGAAACCAGTTTTCATCATCCGAACGAATGCAAATGCTCGATAAACCAAATTCGAGGTACCGTGTGTCAATATCGATGCGACTGGTCTAGGACTCGAATAGTGTGTCGAGAATGTTCATTTCAATGAAATACACGTGATTCGAGCATCGGAAACGAGTTTTCTTCATCGGACCGAATGCTAATGCTCGATATTCCAAAATCGGGGAATCATGCCTCCAAATCGATACGACTGTTCTAGAAATCGACAGGTCTGTCGCGCACGTTCATTTAACTGAAATACACGATATTCTTCTCTCAGAAGCTAGTTTTCACTAGCAGAACGAACGTAAATGCTCGGAATACCGAAATCGAGGTACCGTGTGTCAATATCGATGCGACTGGTCTAGGACTCGAACAGTGTGTCGAGAATGTTCATTTCAATCAAATACACGCGATTCGAGCTTCGGAAACGAGTCTTCACAATCGGAACGAACGCTAATTCTCGATATTCCGAAATCGGGGCTACGGGCCTCTAAATCGATACTATTGTTCTAGGACTCGAATAGTGCGTCGAGCACGTTCATTTCACTGAAATAGACGATATTCTTCTCTCAGAAGCGAGTTTTCATGAGCAGAACGAACTTAAATGCTCGGAATACCGAAATCGAGATACCGTGTGTCAATATCGATGCGACTGTTCTAGGACTCGAATAGTGTGTCGAGAATGTTCATCTCAATGAAATACACGCGATTCGAGCAGCGGAAACGAGTTTCCATCATCCGAACGAATGCAAATGCTCGTAAACCGAATACGAGATACCGTGTGTCAATATCGATGCGACTGTTCTAGGACTCCAATAGTGTGTCATTTCATCGTTCATTTCAAGGAAATACACGCGATTCGAACATCGGAAACGAGTTTTCATCATCGGAACGAACGCTAATTCTCGATATTCCGAAATCGGGGCATCGGGCCTCTAAATCGATACGACTGTTCTAGGAATCGACTGGTGTGTCGCGCACGTTCATTTCACTGAAATACACGATATTCTTCTCTCAGAAGCGAGTTTTCATGAGAAGAACGAACGTAAATGCTCGGAATACCGAAATCGAGATACCGTGTGTCAATATCGATGCGACTGGTCTAGGACTCGAATAGTGTGTCGAGAATGTTCATTTCAATCAAATACACTCGATTCGTGTTTCGGAAACGAGTTTTCATAATCGGAACGAACGCTAATTCTCGATATTCCAAACTCGAGGTATCGTATCTCCAAATCGATACGACTGTTCGAGGACTAGAATAGTGCTTTGCGCACGTTCATTTCACTTTAATTCACGAGATTTGTGCATCGGAAACCAGTTTTCATCATCCGAACGAATGCAAATGCTCGATAAACCGAATACGAGATACCGTGTGTCAATATCGATGCGACTGTTCTAGTACTCCAATAGTGTGTCATTTCATCGTTCATTTCAATGAAATACACGCGATTCGAACATCGGAAACGAGTTTTCATCATCGGAACGAACGCTAATTCTCGATATTCCAAAATCGGGGAATCATGCCTCCAAATCGATACGACTGTTCTAGGAATCGACTGGTGTGTCGCGCACGTTCATTTCACTGAAATACACGATATTCTTCTCTCAGAAGCTAGTTTTCACTAGCAGAACGAACGTAAATGCTCGGAATACCGAAATCGAGGTACCGTATGTCAATATCGATGCGACTGGTCTAGGACTCGAACAGTGTGTCGAGAATGTTCATTTCAATCAAATACACGCGATTCGAGCTTCGGAAACGAGTCTTCACAATCGGAACGAACGCTAATTCTCGATATTCCGAAATCGGGGCATCGGGCCTCTAAATCGATACTATTGTTCTAGGACTCGAATAGTGCGTCGAGCATGTTCATTTCACTGAAATAGACGATATTCTTCTCTCAGAAGCGAGTTTTCATGAGAAGAACGAACGTAAATGCTCGGAATACCGAAATCGAGATACCGTGTGTCAATATCGATGCGACTGATCTAGGACTCGAATAGTGTGTCGAGAATGTTCATTTCAATCAAATACACTCGATTCGTGTTTCGGAAACGAGTTTTCATAATCGGAACGAACGCTAATTCTCGATATTCCAAACTCGAGGTATCGTATCTCCAAATCGATACGACTGTTCGAGGACTAGAATAGTGCATTGCGCACGTTCATTTCACTTTAGTTCACGAGATTTGTGCATCGGAAACCAGTTTTCATCATCCGAACGAATGCAAATGCTCGATAAACCGAATACGAGATACCGTGTGTCAATATCGATGCGACTGTTCTAGGACTCCAATAGTGTGTCATTTCATCGTTCATTTCAAGGAAATACACGCGATTCGAACATCGGAGACGAGTTTTCATCATCGGAACGAACGCTAATTCTCGATATTCCGAAATCGGGGCATCGGGCCTCTAAATCGATACGACTGTTCTAGGAATCGACTGGTGTGTCGCGCACGTTCATTTCACTGAAATACACGATATTCTTCTCTCAGAAGCTAGTTTTCACTAGCAGAACGAACGTAAATGCTCGGAATACCGAAATCGAGGTACCGTGTGTCAATATCGATGCGACTGGTCTAGGACTCGAACAGTGTGTCGAGAATGTTCATTTCAATCAAATACACGCGATTCGAGCTTCGGAAACGAGTCTTCACAATCGGAACGAACGCTAATTCTCGATATTCCGAAATCGGGGCATCGGGCCTCTAAATCGATACTATTGTTCTAGGACTCGAATAGTGCGTCGAGCACGTTCATTTCACTGAAATACACGATATTCTTCTCTCAGAAGCGAGTTTTCATGAGCAGAACGAACGTAAATGCTCGGAATACCGTAATCGAGGTACCGTGTGTCAATATCGATGCGACTGGTCTAGGACTCGAATAGTGTGTCGAGAATATTCATTTCAATCAAATACACGCGATTCGAACTTCGGAAACGAGTTTGCATAATCGGAACGAACGCTAATTCTCGATATTCCGAAATCGGGGCATCGTGCCTCTAAATCGATACGACTGGTCTAGGACTCGAATGGTGTGTCGAGAATGTTGATTTCAATCAAATACACTCGATTCGTGTTTCGGAAACGAGTTTTCATAATCGGAACGAACGATAATTCTCGATATTCCAAACTCGAGGTATCGTATCTCCAAATCGATACGACGGTTCTAGGACTAGAATAGTGCATTGCGCACGTTCATTTCACTTTAATTCACGAGATTTGTGCATCGGAAACCAGTTTTCATCATCCGAACGAATGCAAATGCTCGATAAACCGAATACGAGATACCGTGTGTCAATATCGATGCGACTGTTCTAGTACTCCAATAGTGTGTCATTTCATCGTTCATTTCAAGGAAATACACGCGATTCGAACATCGGAGACGAGTTTTCATCATCGGAACGAACGCTAATTCTCGATATTCCGAAATCGGGGCATCGGGCCTCTAAATCGATACTATTGTTCTAGGACTCGAATAGTGCGTCGAGCACGTTCATTTCACTGAAATACACGATATTCTTCTCTCAGAAGCGAGTTTTCATGAGCAGAACGAACGTAAATGCTCGGAATACCGTAATCGAGGTACCGTGTGTCAATATCGATGCGACTGGTCTAGGACTCGAATAGTGTGTCGAGAATATTCATTTCAATCAAATACACGCGATTCGAACTTCGGAAACGAGTTTGCATAATCGGAACGAACGCTAATTCTCGATATTCCGAAATCGGGGCATCGTGCCTCTAAATCGATGCGACTGGTCTAGGACTCGAACAGTGTGTCGAGAATGTTCATTTCAATCAAATACACGCGATTCGAGCTTCGGAAACGAGTCTTCACAATCGGAACGAACGCTAATTCTCGATATTCCGAAATCGGGGCATCGGGCCTCTAAATCGATACTATTGTTCTAGGACTCGAATAGTACGTCGAGCACGTTCATTTCACTGAAATAGACGATATTCTTCTCTCAGAAGCGAGTTTTCATGAGAAGAACGAACGTAAATGCTCGGAATACCGAAATCGAGATACCGTGTGTCAATATCGATGCGACTGGTCTAGGACTCGAATAGTGTGTCGAGAATGTTCATTTCAATCAAATACACTCGATTCGTGTTTCAGAAACGAGTTTTCATAATCGGAACGAACGCTAATTCTCGATATTCCAAACTCGAGGTATCGTATCTCCAAATCGATACGACTGTTCGAGGACTAGAATAGTGCTTTGCGCACGTTCATTTCACTTTAGTTCACGAGATTTGTGCATCGGAAACCAGTTTTCATCATCCGAACGAATGCAAATGCTCGATAAACCGAATACGAGATACCGTGTGTCAATATCGATGCGACTGTTCTAGGACTCCAATAGTGTGTCATTTCATCGTTCATTTCAAGGAAATACACGCGATTCGAACATCGGAAACGAGTTTTCATCATCGGAACGAACGCTAATTCTCGATATTCCGAAATCGGGGCATCGGGCCTCTAAATCGATACGACTGTTCTAGGAATCGACTGGTGTGTCGCGCACGTTCATTTCACTGAAATACACGATATTCTTCTCTCAGAAGCTAGTTTTCACTAGCAGAACGAACGTAAATGCTCGGAATACCGAAATCGAGGCATTGTGCCTCTAAATCGATACTACTGGTCTAGGACTCGAATAGTGTGTCGAGAATGTTCATTTCAATCAAATACACGCGATTCGATCTTCGGAAACGAGTTTTCATAATCGGAACGAACGCTAATTCTCGATATTCCAAACTCGAGGTATCGTGTCTCCAAATCGATACGACTGTTCTTGGACTAGAATAGTGTGTCGCGCACGTTCATTTCACTCAAATACAACATATTTATGTATCGGAACCGAGTTTTCATCATCGCAACCAACACTAATGCTCGATATACCGAAATCGAGATAGCGTATCTCCAAAACGATATGATTGTTCTACGACTCCAATAGTGCGTCGCGCACGATCATTTCACTGAAATACACGATATTCTTCTCTCAGAAGCGAGTTTTCATGAGCAGAACGAACGTAAATGCTCGGAATACCGAAATCGAGGTACCGTATGTCAATATCGATGCGACTGGTCTAGGACTCGAACAGTGTGTCGAGAATGTTCATTTCAATCAAATACACGCGATTCGAGCTTCGGAAACGAGTCTTCATAATCGGAACGAACGCTAATTCTCGATATTCCGAAATCGGGGCATCGTGCCTCTAAATCGATACGACTGTTCTAGGACTAGAATAGTGCATTGCCTACGTTCATTTCACTTTAATTCACGAGATTTGTGCATCGGAAACCAGTTTTGATCATCCGAACGAATGCAAATGCTCGATAAACCGAATACGAGATACCGTGTGTCATAATCGATGCGACGGTTCTAGGACTCCAATAGTGTGTCATTTCATCGTTCATTTCATGAAATACACGCGATTCGAACATCGGAAACAAGTTTTCATCATCGGAACGAACGCTAATTCTCCATATTCCGAAATCGAGTTATCGTTTCTCCAAATCGATACGACTGTTTGAAGACTCGAATTGTGCGACGAGCACGTTCATTTCACTGAAATACACGATATTCTTCTCTCAGAAGCGAGTTTTCCAGAGCAGAACGAACGTAAATGCTCGGAATAACGAAATCGAGGTACCGTGTGTCAATATCGATACGACTGGTCTAGGACTCGAATAGTGTGTCGAGCACGTTCATTTCACTGAAATACACGATATTCTTCTCTCAGAAGCGAGTTTTCATGAGCAGAACGAACGTAAATGCTCGGAATACCGAAATCGAGGTACCGTGTGTCAATATCGATACGACTGGTCTAGGACTCGAATAGTGTGTCGAGCACGTTCATTTCACTGAAATACACGATATTCTTCTCTCAGAAGCGAGTTTTCATGAGCAGAACGAACGTAAATGCTCGATAAACCGAATTCGAGATACCGTGTGTCAATGTCGATACGACTGTTCTAGGACTCGAATAATGTGTCGAGAATCTTCATCTTAATGAAATACACGCGATTCGAGCAGCGGAAACGAGTTTCCATCATCCGAACGAATGCAAATACGCGATAAACCAAATTCGAGGTACCGTGTGTCAATATCGATGCCACTGGTCTAGGACTCGAATAGTGTGTCGAGAATGTTCATTTCAATGAAATACACGTGCTTCGTGCATCGGAAACGAGTTTTCTTCATCGGACCGAATGCTAATGCTCGATATTCCAAAATCGGGGAATCATGCCTCCAAATCGATACGACTGTTCTAGGAATCGACTGGTGTGTCGCGCACGTTCATTTCACTGAAATACACGATATTCTTCTCTCAGAAGCTAGTTTTCACTAGCAGAACGAACGTAAATGCTCGGAATACCGAAATCGAGGTACCGTGTGTCAATATCGATGCGACTGGTCTAGGACTTGAACAGTGTGTCGAGAATGTTCATTTCAATCAAATACACGCGATTCGAGCTTCGGAAACGAGTCTTCACAATCGGAACGAACGCTAATTCTCGATATTCCGAAATTGGGGCATCGGGCCTCTAAATCGATACTATTGTTCTAGGACTCGAATAGTGCGTCGAGCACGTTCATTTCACTGAAATAGACGATATTCTTCTCTCAGAAGCGAGTTTTCATGAGCAGAACGAACGTAAATGCTCGGAATACCGAAATCGAGGTACCGTGTGTCAAAATCGATGCGACTGGTCTAGGACTCGAATAGTGTTTCGAGACTGTTCATTTCAATGAAATACACGTGATTCGAGCATCGGAAACGAGTTTTCTTTATCGGACCGAACGCTAATGCTCGATATTCCGAAATCGGGTCATCGTGCCTCCAAATCGATACGAGTGTTCTAGGAATCGACTGGTGTGTCGCGCACGTTCATTTCACTGGAATACACGATATTCTTCTCTCAGAAGCGAGATTTCATGAGCAGAACGAACGTAAATGCTCGGAATACCGAAATCGAGGCATCGTGCCTCTAAATCGATACTACTGGTCTAGGACTCGAATAGTGTGTCGAGAATGTTCATTTCAATCAAATACACGCGATTCGAGCTTCGGAAACGAGTTTTCATAATCGGAACGAACGCTAATTCTCGATATTCCAAACTCGAGGTATCGTGTCTCCAAATCGATACGACTGTTCTTGGACTAGAATAGTGTGTCGCGCACGTTCATTTCACTCAAATACAACATATTTATGTATCGGAACCGAGTTTTCATCATCGCAACCAACACTAATGCTCGATATACCGAAATCGAGATAGCGTATCTCCAAAACGATATGATTGTTCTACGACTCCAATAGTGCGTCGCGCACGATCATTTCACTGAAATACACGATATTCTTCTCTCAGAAGCGAGTTTTCATGAGCAGAACGAACGTAAATGCTCGGAATACCGAAATCGAGGTACCGTATGTCAATATCGATGCGACTGGTCTAGGACTCGAACAGTGTGTCGAGAATGTTCATTTCAATCAAATACACGCGATTCGAGCTTCGGAAACGAGTCTTCATAATCGGAACGAACGCTAATTCTCGATATTCCGAAATCGGGGCATCGTGCCTCTAAATCGATACGACTGTTCTAGGACTAGAATAGTGCATTGCCTACGTTCATTTCACTTTAATTCACGAGATTTGTGCATCGGAAACCAGTTTTGAACATCCGAACGAATGCAAATGCTCGATAAACCGAATACGAGATACCGTGTGTCATAATCGATGCGACTGTTCTAGGACTCCAATAGTGTGTCATTTCATCGTTCATTTCAATGAAATACACGCGATTCGAACATCGGAAACGAGTTTTCATCATCGGAACGAACGCTAATTCTCCATATTCCGAAATCGAGTTATCGTTTCTCCAAATCGATACGACTGTTTGAAGACTCGAATTGTGCGACGAGCACGTTCATTTCACTGAAATACACGATATTCTTCTCTCAGAAGCGAGTTTTCCAGAGCAGAACGAACGTAAATGCTCGGAATAACGAAATCGAGGTACCGTGTGTCAATATCGATACGACTGGTCTAGGACTCGAATAGTGTGTCGAGCACGTTCATTTCACTGAAATACACGATATTCTTCTCTCAGAAGCGAGTTTTCATGAGCAGAACGAACGTAAATGCTCGATAAACCGAATTCGAGATACCGTGTGTCAATGTCGATACGACTGTTCTAGGACTCGAATAATGTGTCGAGAATCTTCATCTCAATGAAATACACGCGATTCGAGGAGCGGAAACGAGTTTCCATCATCCGAACGAATGCAAATACGCGATAAACCAAATTCGAGGTACCGTGTGTCAATATCGATGCGACTGGTCTAGGACTCGAATAGTGTGTCAAGAATGTTCATTTCAATGAAATACACGTGATTCGAGCATCGGAAACGAGTTTTCTTCATCGGACCGAATGCTAATGCTCGATATTCCAAAATCGGGGAATCATGCCTCCAAATCGACACGACTGTTCTAGAAATCGACTGGTGTGTCGCGCACGTTCATTTAACTGAAATACACGATATTCTTCTCTCAGAAGCTAGTTTTCACTAGCAGAAGGAACGTAAATGCTCGGAATACCGAAATCGAGGTACCGTGTGTCAATATCGATGCGACTGGTCTAGGACTCGAACAGTGTGTCGAGAATGTTCATTTCAATCAAATACACGCGATTCGAGCTTCGGAAACGTGTCTTCACAATCGGAACGAACGCTAATTCTCGATATTCCGAAATCGGGGCATCGGGCCTCTAAATCGATACTATTGTTCTAGGACTCGAATAGTGCGTCGAGCACGTTCATTTCACTGAAATAGACGATATTCTTCTCTCAGAAGCGAGTTTTCATGAGAAGAACGAACGTAAATGCTCGGAATACCGAAATCGAGGTACCGTGTGTCAATATCGATGCGACTGTTCTAGGACTCCAATAGTGTGTCATTTCATCGTTCATTTCAAGGAAATACACGCGATTCGAACATCGGAGACGAGTTTTCATCATCGGAACGAACGCTAATTCTCCTTCTTCCGAAATCGGGGCATCGGGCCTCTAAATCGATACTATTGTTCTAGGACTCGAATAGTGCGTCGCGCACGTTCATTTCACTGAAATACACGATATTCTTCTCTCAGAAGCTAGTTTTCACTAGCAGAACGAACGTAAATGCTCGGAATACCGAAATCGAGGTACCGTGTGTCAATATCGATGCGACTGGTCTAGGACTCGAACAGTGTGTCGAGAATGTTCATTTCAATCAAATACACGCGATTCGAGCTTCGGAAACGTGTCTTCACAATCGGAACGAACGCTAATTCTCCTTCTTCCGAAATCGGGGCATCGGGCCTCTAAATCGATACTATTGTTCTAGGACTCGAATAGTGCGTCGCGCACGTTCATTTCACTGAAATACACGATATTCTTCTCTCAGAAGCTAGTTTTCACTAGCAGAACGAACGTAAATGCTCGGAATACCGAAATCGAGGTACCGTGTGTCAATATCGATGCGACTGGTCTAGGACTCGAACAGTGTGTCGAGAATGTTCATTTCAATCAAATACACGCGATTCGAGCTTCGGAAACGTGTCTTCACAATCGGAACGAACGCTAATTCTCGATATTCCGAAATCGGGGCATCGGGCCTCTAAATCGATACTATTGTTCTAGGACTCGAATAGTGCGTCGCGCACGTTCATTTCACTGAAATACACGATATTCTTCTCTCAGAAGCTAGTTTTCACTAGCAGAACGAACGTAAATGCTCGGAATACCGAAATCGAGGTACCGTGTGTCAATATCGATGCGACTGGTCTAGGACTCGAACAGTGTGTCGAGAATGTTCATTTCAATCAAATACACGCGATTCGAGCTTCGGAAACGAGTCTTCATAATCGGAACGAACGCTAATTCTCGATATTCCGAAATCGGGGCATCGTGCCTCTAAATCGATACGACTGTTCTAGGACTAGAATAGTGCATTGCCTACGTTCATTTCACTTTAATTCACGAGATTTGTGCATCGGAAACCAGTTTTCATCATCCGAACGAATGCAAATGCTCGATAAACCAAATTCGAGGTACCGTGTGTCAATATCGATGCGACTGGTCTAGGACTCGAATAGTGTGTCGAGAATGTTCATTTCAATGAAATACACGTGATTCGAGCATCGGAAACGAGTTTTCTTCATCGGACCGAATGCTAATGCTCGATATTCCAAAATCGGGGAATCATGCCTCCAAATCGATACGACTGTTCTAGAAATCGACTGGTGTGTCGCGCACGTTCATTTAACTGAAATACACGATATTCTTCTCTCAGAAGCTAGTTTTCACTAGCAGAACGAACGTAAATGCTCGGAATACCGAAATCGAGGTACCGTGTGTCAATATCGATGCGACTGGTCTAGGACTCGAACAGTGTGTCGAGAATGTTCATTTCAATCAAATACACGCGATTCGAGCTTCGGAAACGAGTCTTCACAATCGGAACGAACGCTAATTCTCGATATTCCGAAATCGGGGAATCATGCCTCCAAATCGATACGACTGTTCTAGAAATCGACTGGTGTGTCGCGTACGTTCATTTAACTGAAATACACGATATTCTTCTCTCAGAAGCTAGTTTTCACTAGCAGAACGAACGTAAATGCTCGGAATACCGAAATCGAGGTACCGTGTGTCAATATCGATGCGACTGGTCTAGGACTCGAACAGTGTGTCGAGAATGTTCATTTCAATCAAATACACGCGATTCGAGCTTCGGAAACGAGTCTTCACAATCGGAACGAACGCTAATTCTCGATATTCCGAAATCGGGGCATCGGGCCTCTAAATCGATACTATTGTTCTAGGACTCGAATAGTGCGTCGAGCACGTTCATTTCACTGAAATAGACGATATTCTTCTCTCAGAAGCGAGTTTTCATGAGCAGAACGAACTTAAATGCTCGGAATACCGAAATCGAGATACCGTGTGTCAATATCGATGCGACTGTTCTAGGACTCGAATAGTGTGTCGAGAATGTTCATCTCAATGAAGTACACGCGATTCGAGCTTCGGAAACGAGTTTTCATAATCGGAACGAACGCTAATTTTCGATATTCCAATCTCGAGGAATCGTATCTCCAAATCGATACGACTGTTCTAGGACTAGAATAGTGTGTCGCGCACGTTCATTTCACTCAAATACAACATATTTATGTATCGGAACCGAGTTTTCATCATCGTAACCAACACTAATGCTCGATATTCCGAAATCGGGGCATCGTCCCACCAAATCGATACGACTGTTCTAGGACTCGAGTATTGCGTCGAGCACGATCATTTCACTGAAATACACGATATTCTTCTCTCAGAAGCAAGTTTTCATGAGCAGAACGAACGTAAATGCTCGATAAACCGAATTCGAGATACCGTGTGTCAATGTCGATACGACTGTTCTAGGACTCGAATAGTGTGTCGAGAATGTTCATCTCAATGAAATACACGCGATTCGAGCAGCGGAAACGAGTTTCCATCATCCGAACGAATGCAAATGCTCGTAAACCGAATACGAGATACCGTGTGTCAATATCGATGCGACTGTTCTTGGACTCCAATAGTGTGTCATTTCATCGTTCATTTCAAGGAAATACACGCGATTCGAACATCGGAAACGAGTTTTCATCATCGGAACGAACGCTAATTCTCGATATTCCAAAATCGGGGAATCATGCCTCCAAATCGATACGACTGTTCTAGGAATCGACTGGTGTGTCGCGCACGTTCATTTCACTGAAATACACGATATTCTTCTCTCAGAAGCTAGTTTTCACTAGCAGAACGAACGTAAATGCTCGGAATACCGAAATCGAGGTACCGTGTGTCAATATCGATGCGACTGGTCTAGGACTCGAACAGTGTGTCGAGAATGTTCATTTCAATCAAATACACGCGATTCGAGCTTCGGAAACGAGTCTTCACAATCGGAACGAACGCTAATTCTCGATATTCCGAAATCGGGGCATCGGGCCTCTAAATCGATACTATTGTTCTAGGACTCGAATAGTGCGTCGAGCACGTTCATTTCACTGAAATAGACGATATTCTTCTCTCAGAAGCGAGTTTTCATGAGAAGAACGAATGTAAATGCTCGGAATACCGAAATCGAGATACCGTGTGTCAATATCGATGCGACTGGTCTAGGACTCGAATAGTGTGTCGAGAATGTTCATTTCAATCAAATACACTCGATTCGTGTTTCGGAAACGAGTTTTCATAATCGGTACGAACGCTAATTCTCGATATTCCAAACTCGAGGTATCGTATCTCCAAATCGATACGACTGTTCGAGGACTAGAATAGTGCTTTGCGCACGTTCATTTCACTTTAATTCACGAGATTTGTGCATCGGAAACCAGTTTTCATCATCCGAACAAATGCAAATGCTCGATAAACCGAATACGAGATACCGTGTGTCAATATCGATGCGACTGTTCTAGTACTCCAATAGTGTGTCATTTCATCGTTCATTTCAAGGAAATACACGCGATTCGAACATCGGAGACGAGTTTTCATCATCGGAACGAACGCTAATTCTCGCTATTCCGAAATCGGGGCATCGGGCCTCTAAATCGATACTATTGTTCTAGGACTCGAATAGTGCGTCGAGCACGTTCATTTCACTGAAATACACGATATTCTTCTCTCAGAAGCGAGTTTTCATGAGCAGAACGAACGTAAATGCTCGGAATACCGTAATCGAGGTACCGTGTGTCAATATCGATGCGACTGGTCTAGGACTCGAATAGTGTGTCGAGAATATTCATTTCAATCAAATACACGCGATTCGAACTTCGGAAACGAGTTTGCATAATCGGAACGAACGCTAATTCTCGATATTCCGAAATCGGGGCATCGTGCCTCTAAATCGATACGACTGGTCTAGGACTCGAATGGTGTGTCGAGAATGTTGATTTCAATCAAATACACTCGATTCGTGTTTCGGAAACGAGTTTTCATAATCGGAACGAACGATAATTCTCGATATTCCAAACTCGAGGTATCGTATCTCCAAATCGATACGACGGTTCTAGGACTAGAATAGTGCATTGCGCACGTTCATTTCACTTTAATTCACGAGATTTGTGCATCGGAAACCAGTTTTCATCATCCGAACGAATGCAAATGCTCGATAAACCGAATACGAGATACCGTGTGTCAATATCGATGCGACTGTTCTAGGACTCCAATAGTGTGTCATTTCATCGTTCATTTCAATGAAATACACGCGATTCGAACATCGGAAACGAGTTTTCATCATCGGAACGAACGCTAATTCTCCATATTCCGAAATCGAGTTATCGTTTCTCCAAATCGATACGACTGTTTGAAGACTCGAATAGTGCGACGAGCACGTTCATTTCACTGAAATACACGATATTCTTCTCTCAGAAGCGAGTTTTCCAGAGCAGAACGAACGTAAATGCTCGGAATAACGAAATCGAGGTACCGTGTGTCAATATCGATGCCACTGGTCTAGGACTCGAATAGTGTGTCGAGAATGTTCATTTCAATGAAATACACGTGATTCGTGCATCGGAAACGAGTTTTCTTCATCGGACCGAATGCTAATGCTCGATATTCCAAAATCGGGGAATCATGCCTCCAAATCGATACGACTGTTCTAGGAATCGACTGGTGTGTCGCGCACGTTCATTTCACTGAAATACACGATATTCTTCTCTCAGAAGCTAGTTTTCACTAGCAGAACGAACGTAAATGCTCGGAATACCGAAATCGAGGTACCGTATGTCAATATCGATGCGACTGGTCTAGGACTCGAACAGTGTGTCGAGAATGTTCATTTCAATCAAATACACGCGATTCGAGCTTCGGAAACGAGTTTTCATAATCGGAACGAACGCTAATTCTCGATATTCCAAACTCGAGGTATCGTGTCTCCAAATCGATACGACTGTTCTTGGACTAGAATAGTGTGTCGCGCACGTTCATTTCACTCAAATACAACATATTTATGTATCGGAACCGAGTTTTCATCATCGCAACCAACACTAATGCTCGATATACCGAAATCGAGATAGCGTATCTCCAAAACGATATGATTGTTCTACGACTCGAATAGTGCGTCGCGCACGATCATTTCACTGAAATACACGATATTCTTCTCTCAGAAGCGAGTTTTCATGAGCAGAACGAACGTAAATGCTCGGAATACCGAAATCGAGGTACCGTGTGTCAAAATCGATGCGACTGGTCTAGGACTCGAATAGTGTTTCGAGAATGTTCATTTCAATGAAATACACGATATTCTTCTCTCAGAAGCGAGTTTTCATGAGCAGAACGAACGTAAATGCTCGGAATACCGAAATCGAGATACCGTGTGTCAATATCGATGCGACTGGTCTAGGACTCGAACAGTGTGTCGAGAATGTTCATTTCAATCAAATACACGCGATTCGAGCTTCGGAAACGAGTCTTCATAATCGGAACGAACGCTAATTCTCGATATTCCGAAATCGGGGCATCGTGCCTCTAAATCGATACGACTGTTCTAGGACTAGAATAGTGTATTGCCTACGTTCATTTCACTTTAATTCACGAGATTTGTGCATCGGAAACCAGTTTTCATCATCCGAACGAATGCAAATGCTCGATAAACCAAATTCGAGGTACCGTGTGTCAATATCGATGCGACTGGTCTAGGACTCGAATAGTGTGTCGAGAATGTTCATTTCAATGAAATACACGTGATTCGAGCATCGGAAACGAGTTTTCTTCATCGGACCGAATGCTAATGCTCGATATTCCAAAATCGGGGAATCATGCCTCCAAATCGATACGACTGTTCTAGAAATCGACAGGTCTGTCGCGCACGTTCATTTAACTGAAATACACGATATTCTTCTCTCAGAAGCTAGTTTTCACTAGCAGAACGAACGTAAATGCTCGGAATACCGAAATCGAGGTACCGTGTGTCAATATCGATGCGACTGGTCTAGGACTCGAACAGTGTGTCGAGAATGTTCATTTCAATCAAATACACGCGATTCGAGCTTCGGAAACGAGTCTTCACAATCGGAATGAACGCTAATTCTCGATATTCCGAAATCGGGGCATCGGGCCTCTAAATCGATACTATTGTTCTAGGACTCGAATAGTGCGTCGAGCACGTTCATTTCACTGAAATAGACGATATTCTTCTCTCAGAAGCGAGTTTTCATGAGCAGAACGAACTTAAATGCTCGGAATACCGAAATCGAGATACCGTGTGTCAATATCGATGCGACTGTTCTAGGACTCGAATAGTGTGTCGAGAATGTTCATCTCAATGAAATACACGCGATTCGAGCAGCGGAAACGAGTTTCCATCATCCGAACGAATGCAAATGCTCGTAAACCGAATACGAGATACCGTGTGTCAATATCGATGCGACTGTTCTAGGACTCCAATAGTGTGTCATTTCATCGTTCATTTCAAGGAAATACACGCGATTCGAACATCGGAAACGAGTTTTCATCATCGGAACGAACGCTAATTCTCGATATTCCGAAATCGGGGCATCGGGCCTCTAAATCGATACGACTGTTCTAGGAATCGACTGGTGTGTCGCGCACGTTCATTTCACTGAAATACACGATATTCTTCTCTCAGAAGCGAGTTTTCATGAGAAGAACGAACGTAAATGCTCGGAATACCGAAATCGAGATACCGTGTGTCAATATCGATGCGACTGGTCTAGGACTCGAATAGTGTGTCGAGAATGTTCATTTCAATCAAATACACTCGATTCGTGTTTCGGAAACGAGTTTTCATAATCGGAACGAACGCTAATTCTCGATATTCCAAACTCGAGGTATCGTATCTCCAAATCGATACGACTGTTCGAGGACTAGAATAGTGCTTTGCGCACGTTCATTTCACTTTAATTCACGAGATTTGTGCATCGGAAACCAGTTTTCATCATCCGAACGAATGCAAATGCTCGATAAACCGAATACGAGATACCGTGTGTCAATATCGATGCGACTGTTCTAGTACTCCAATAGTGTGTCATTTCATCGTTCATTTCAATGAAATACACGCGATTCGAACATCGGAAACGAGTTTTCATCATCGGAACGAACGCTAATTCTCGATATTCCAAAATCGGGGAATCATGCCTCCAAATCGATACGACTGTTCTAGGAATCGACTGGTGTGTCGCGCACGTTCATTTCACTGAAATACACGATATTCTTCTCTCAGAAGCTAGTTTTCACTAGCAGAACGAACGTAAATGCTCGGAATACCGAAATCGAGGTACCGTATGTCAATATCGATGCGACTGGTCTAGGACTCGAACAGTGTGTCGAGAATGTTCATTTCAATCAAATACACGCGATTCGAGCTTCGGAAACGAGTCTTCACAATCGGAACGAACGCTAATTCTCGATATTCCGAAATCGGGGCATCGGGCCTCTAAATCGATACTATTGTTCTAGGACTCGAATAGTGCGTCGAGCATGTTCATTTCACTGAAATAGACGATATTCTTCTCTCAGAAGCGAGTTTTCATGAGAAGAACGAACGTAAATGCTCGGAATACCGAAATCGAGATACCGTGTGTCAATATCGATGCGACTGATCTAGGACTCGAATAGTGTGTCGAGAATGTTCATTTCAATCAAATACACTCGATTCGTGTTTCGGAAACGAGTTTTCATAATCGGAACGAACGCTAATTCTCGATATTCCAAACTCGAGGTATCGTATCTCCAAATCGATACGACTGTTCGAGGACTAGAATAGTGCATTGCGCACGTTCATTTCACTTTAGTTCACGAGATTTGTGCATCGGAAACCAGTTTTCATCATCCGAACGAATGCAAATGCTCGATAAACCGAATACGAGATACCGTGTGTCAATATCGATGCGACTGTTCTAGGACTCCAATAGTGTGTCATTTCATCGTTCATTTCAAGGAAATACACGCGATTCGAACATCGGAGACGAGTTTTCATCATCGGAACGAACGCTAATTCTCGATATTCCGAAATCGGGGCATCGGGCCTCTAAATCGATACGACTGTTCTAGGAATCGACTGGTGTGTCGCGCACGTTCATTTCACTGAAATACACGATATTCTTCTCTCAGAAGCTAGTTTTCACTAGCAGAACGAACGTAAATGCTCGGAATACCGAAATCGAGGTACCGTGTGTCAATATCGATGCGACTGGTCTAGGACTCGAACAGTGTGTCGAGAATGTTCATTTCAATCAAATACACGCGATTCGAGCTTCGGAAACGAGTCTTCACAATCGGAACGAACGCTAATTCTCGATATTCCGAAATCGGGGCATCGGGCCTCTAAATCGATACTATTGTTCTAGGACTCGAATAGTGCGTCGAGCACGTTCATTTCACTGAAATACACGATATTCTTCTCTCAGAAGCGAGTTTTCATGAGCAGAACGAACGTAAATGCTCGGAATACCGTAATCGAGGTACCGTGTGTCAATATCGATGCGACTGGTCTAGGACTCGAATAGTGTGTCGAGAATATTCATTTCAATCAAATACACGCGATTCGAACTTCGGAAACGAGTTTGCATAATCGGAACGAACGCTAATTCTCGATATTCCGAAATCGGGGCATCGTGCCTCTAAATCGATACGACTGGTCTAGGACTCGAATGGTGTGTCGAGAATGTTGATTTCAATCAAATACACTCGATTCGTGTTTCGGAAACGAGTTTTCATAATCGGAACGAACGATAATTCTCGATATTCCAAACTCGAGGTATCGTATCTCCAAATCGATACGACGGTTCTAGGACTAGAATAGTGCATTGCGCACGTTCATTTCACTTTAATTCACGAGATTTGTGCATCGGAAACCAGTTTTCATCATCCGAACGAATGCAAATGCTCGATAAACCGAATACGAGATACCGTGTGTCAATATCGATGCGACTGTTCTAGTACTCCAATAGTGTGTCATTTCATCGTTCATTTCAAGGAAATACACGCGATTCGAACATCGGAGACGAGTTTTCATCATCGGAACGAACGCTAATTCTCGATATTCCGAAATCGGGGCATCGGGCCTCTAAATCGATACTATTGTTCTAGGACTCGAATAGTGCGTCGAGCACGTTCATTTCACTGAAATACACGATATTCTTCTCTCAGAAGCGAGTTTTCATGAGCAGAACGAACGTAAATGCTCGGAATACCGTAATCGAGGTACCGTGTGTCAATATCGATGCGACTGGTCTAGGACTCGAATAGTGTGTCGAGAATATTCATTTCAATCAAATACACGCGATTCGAACTTCGGAAACGAGTTTGCATAATCGGAACGAACGCTAATTCTCGATATTCCGAAATCGGGGCATCGTGCCTCTAAATCGATACGACTGGTCTAGGACTCGAATGGTGTGTCGAGAATGTTGATTTCAATCAAATACACTCGATTCGTGTTTCGGAAACGAGTTTTCATAATCGGAACGAACGATAATTCTCGATATTCCAAACTCGAGGTATCGTATCTCCAAATCGATACGACGGTTCTAGGACTAGAATAGTGCATTGCGCACGTTCATTTCACTTTAATTCACGAGATTTGTGCATCGGAAACCAGTTTTCATCATCCGAACGAATGCAAATGCTCGATAAACCGAATACGAGATACCGTGTGTCAATATCGATGCGACTGTTCTAGGACTCCAATAGTGTGTCATTTCATCGTTCATTTCAATGAAATACACGCGATTCGAACATCGGAAACGAGTTTTCATCATCGGAACGAACGATAATTCTCCATATTCCGAAATCGAGTTATCGTTTCTCCAAATCGATACGACTGTTTGAAGACTCGAATAGTGCGACGAGCACGTTCATTTCACTGAAATACACGATATTCTTCTCTCAGAAGCGAGTTTTCCAGAGCAGAACGAACGTAAATGCTCGGAATAACGAAATCGAGGTACCGTGTGTCAATATCGATGCCACTGGTCTAGGACTCGAATAGTGTGTCGAGAATGTTCATTTCAATGAAATACACGTGATTCGTGCATCGGAAACGAGTTTTCTTCATCGGACCGAATGCTAATGCTCGATATTCCAAAATCGGGGAATCATGCCTCCAAATCGATACGACTGTTCTAGGAATCGACTGGTGTGTCGCGCACGTTCATTTCACTGAAATACACGATATTCTTCTCTCAGAAGCTAGTTTTCACTAGCAGAACGAACGTAAATGCTCGGAATACCGAAATCGAGGTACCGTATGTCAATATCGATGCGACTGGTCTAGGACTCGAACAGTGTGTCGAGAATGTTCATTTCAATCAAATACACGCGATTCGAGCTTCGGAAACGAGTCTTCACAATCGGAACGAACGCTAATTCTCGATATTCCGAAATCGGGGCATCGGGCCTCTAAATCGATACTATTGTTCTAGGACTCGAATAGTGCGTCGAGCATGTTCATTTCACTGAAATAGACGATATTCTTCTCTCAGAAGCGAGTTTTCATGAGAAGAACGAACGTAAATGCTCGGAATACCGAAATCGAGATACCGTGTGTCAATATCGATGCGACTGATCTAGGACTCGAATAGTGTGTCGAGAATGTTCATTTCAATCAAATACACTCGATTCGTGTTTCGGAAACGAGTTTTCATAATCGGAACGAACGCTAATTCTCGATATTCCAAACTCGAGGTATCGTATCTCCAAATCGATACGACTGTTCGAGGACTAGAATAGTGCATTGCGCACGTTCATTTCACTTTAATTCACGAGATTTGTGCATCGGAAACCAGTTTTCATCATCCGAACGAATGCAAATGCTCGATAAACCGAATACGAGATACCGTGTGTCAATATCGATGCGACTGTTCTAGGACTCCAATAGTGTGTCATTTCATCGTTCATTTCAAGGAAATACACGCGATTCGAACATCGGAGACGAGTTTTCATCATCGGAACGAACGCTAATTCTCCTTCTTCCGAAATCGGGGCATCGGGCCTCTAAATCGATACTATTGTTCTAGGACTCGAATAGTGCGTCGAGCACGTTGATTTCACTGAAATATACGATATTCTTCTCTCAGAAGCGAGTTTTCATGAGCAGAACGAACGTAAATGCTCGGAATACCGTAATCGAGGTACCGTGTGTCAAAATCGATGCGACTGGTCTAGGACTCGAATAGTGTTTCGAGACTGTTCATTTCAATGAAATACACGTGATTCGAGCATCGGAAACGAGTTTTCTTTATCGGACCGAACGCTAATGCTCGATATTCCGAAATCGGGTCTACGTGCCTCCAAATCGATACGAGTGTTCTAGGAATCGACTGGTGTGTCGCGCACGTTCATTTCACTGAAATACACGATATTCTTCTCTCAGGAGCGAGATTTCATGAGCAGAACGAACGTAAATGCTCGGAATACCGAAATCGAGGCATCGTGCCTCTAAATCGATACTACTGGTCTAGGACTCGAATAGTGTGTCGAGAATGTTCATTTCAATCAAATACACGCGATTCGAGCTTCGGAAACGAGTTTTCATAATCGGAACGAACGCTAATTCTCGATATTCCAAACTCGAGGTATCGTGTCTCCAAATCGATACGACTGTTCTTGGACTAGAATAGTGTGTCGCGCACGTTCATTTCACTCAAATACAACATATTTATGTATCGGAACCGAGTTTTCATCATCGCAACCAACACTAATGCTCGATATACCGAAATCGAGATAGCGTATCTCCAAAACGATATGATTGTTCTACGACTCGAATAGTGCGTCGCGCACGATCATTTCACTGAAATACACGATATTCTTCTCTCAGAAGCGAGTTTTCATGAGCAGAACGAACGTAAATGCTCGGAATACCGAAATCGAGGTACCGTGTGTCAAAATCGATGCGACTGGTCTAGGACTCGAATAGTGTTTCGAGAATGTTCATTTCAATGAAATACACGATATTCTTCTCTCAGAAGCGAGTTTTCATGAGCAGAACGAACGTAAATGCTCGGAATACCGAAATCGAGATACCGTGTGTCAATATCGATGCGACTGGTCTAGGACTCGAACAGTGTGTCGAGAATGTTCATTTCAATCAAATACACGCGATTCGAGCTTCGGAAACGAGTCTTCATAATCGGAACGAACGCTAATTCTCGATATTCCGAAATCGGGGCATCGTGCCTCTAAATCGATACGACTGTTCTAGGACTAGAATAGTGTATTGCCTACGTTCATTTCACTTTAATTCACGAGATTTGTGCATCGGAAACCAGTTTTCATCATCCGAACGAATGCAAATGCTCGATAAACCAAATTCGAGGTACCGTGTGTCAATATCGATGCGACTGGTCTAGGACTCGAATAGTGTGTCGAGAATGTTCATTTCAATGAAATACACGTGATTCGAGCATCGGAAACGAGTTTTCTTCATCGGACCGAATGCTAATGCTCGATATTCCAAAATCGGGGAATCATGCCTCCAAATCGATACGACTGTTCTAGAAATCGACAGGTCTGTCGCGCACGTTCATTTAACTGAAATACACGATATTCTTCTCTCAGAAGCTAGTTTTCACTAGCAGAACGAACGTAAATGCTCGGAATACCGAAATCGAGGTACCGTGTGTCAATATCGATGCGACTGGTCTAGGACTCGAACAGTGTGTCGAGAATGTTCATTTCAATCAAATACACGCGATTCGAGCTTCGGAAACGAGTCTTCACAATCGGAACGAACGCTAATTCTCGATATTCCGAAATCGGGGCATCGGGCCTCTAAATCGATACTATTGTTCTAGGACTCGAATAGTGCGTCGAGCACGTTCATTTCACTGAAATAGACGATATTCTTCTCTCAGAAGCGAGTTTTCATGAGCAGAACGAACTTAAATGCTCGGAATACCGAAATCGAGATACCGTGTGTCAATATCGATGCGACTGTTCTAGGACTCGAATAGTGTGTCGAGAATGTTCATCTCAATGAAATACACGCGATTCGAGCAGCGGAAACGAGTTTCCATCATCCGAACGAATGCAAATGCTCGTAAACCGAATACGAGATACCGTGTGTCAATATCGATGCGACTGTTCTAGGACTCCAATAGTGTGTCATTTCATCGTTCATTTCAAGGAAATACACGCGATTCGAACATCGGAAACGAGTTTTCATCATCGGAACGAACGCTAATTCTCGATATTCCGAAATCGGGGCATCGGGCCTCTAAATCGATACGACTGTTCTAGGAATCGACTGGTGTGTCGCGCACGTTCATTTCACTGAAATACACGATATTCTTCTCTCAGAAGCGAGTTTTCATGAGAAGAACGAACGTAAATGCTCGGAATACCGAAATCGAGATACCGTGTGTCAATATCGATGCGACTGGTCTAGGACTCGAATAGTGTGTCGAGAATGTTCATTTCAATCAAATACACTCGATTCGTGTTTCGGAAACGAGTTTTCATAATCGGAACGAACGCTAATTCTCGATATTCCAAACTCGAGGTATCGTATCTCCAAATCGATACGACTGTTCGAGGACTAGAATAGTGCTTTGCGCACGTTCATTTCACTTTAATTCACGAGATTTGTGCATCGGAAACCAGTTTTCATCATCCGAACGAATGCAAATGCTCGATAAACCGAATACGAGATACCGTGTGTCAATATCGATGCGACTGTTCTAGTACTCCAATAGTGTGTCATTTCATCGTTCATTTCAATGAAATACACGCGATTCGAACATCGGAAACGAGTTTTCATCATCGGAACGAACGCTAATTCTCGATATTCCAAAATCGGGGAATCATGCCTCCAAATCGATACGACTGTTCTAGGAATCGACTGGTGTGTCGCGCACGTTCATTTCACTGAAATACACGATATTCTTCTCTCAGAAGCTAGTTTTCACTAGCAGAACGAACGTAAATGCTCGGAATACCGAAATCGAGGTACCGTATGTCAATATCGATGCGACTGGTCTAGGACTCGAACAGTGTGTCGAGAATGTTCATTTCAATCAAATACACGCGATTCGAGCTTCGGAAACGAGTCTTCACAATCGGAACGAACGCTAATTCTCGATATTCCGAAATCGGGGCATCGGGCCTCTAAATCGATACTATTGTTCTAGGACTCGAATAGTGCGTCGAGCATGTTCATTTCACTGAAATAGACGATATTCTTCTCTCAGAAGCGAGTTTTCATGAGAAGAACGAACGTAAATGCTCGGAATACCGAAATCGAGATACCGTGTGTCAATATCGATGCGACTGATCTAGGACTCGAATAGTGTGTCGAGAATGTTCATTTCAATCAAATACACTCGATTCGTGTTTCGGAAACGAGTTTTCATAATCGGAACGAACGCTAATTCTCGATATTCCAAACTCGAGGTATCGTATCTCCAAATCGATACGACTGTTCGAGGACTAGAATAGTGCATTGCGCACGTTCATTTCACTTTAGTTCACGAGATTTGTGCATCGGAAACCAGTTTTCATCATCCGAACGAATGCAAATGCTCGATAAACCGAATACGAGATACCGTGTGTCAATATCGATGCGACTGTTCTAGGACTCCAATAGTGTGTCATTTCATCGTTCATTTCAAGGAAATACACGCGATTCGAACATCGGAAACGAGTTTTCATCATCGGAACGAACGCTAATTCTCCATATTCCGAAATCGAGTTATCGTTGCTCCAAATCGATACGACTGTTCTAGGACTCGAATAGTGCGTCGAGCACGTTCATTTCACTGGAATACACGATATTCTTCTCTCAGAAGCGAGATTTCGTGAGCAGAACGAACGTAAATGCTCGGAATACCGAAATCGAGGCATCGTGCCTCTAAATCGATACTACTGGTCTAGGACTCGAATAGTGTGTCGAGAATGTTCATTTCAATCAAATACACGCGATTCGAGCATCGGAAACGAGTTTTCTTTATCGGACCGAACGCTAATGCTCGATATTCCGAAATCGGGTCATCGTGCCTCCAAATCGATACGAGTGTTCTAGGAATCGACTGGTGTGTCGCGCACGTTCATTTCACTGGAATACACGATATTCTTCTCTCAGAAGCGAGATTTCATGAGCAGAACGAACGTAAATGCTCGGAATACCGAAATCGAGGCATCGTGCCTCTAAATCGATACTACTGGTCTAGGACTCGAATAGTGTGTCGAGAATGTTCATTTCAATCAAATACACGCGATTCGAGCTTCGGAAACGAGTTTTCATAATCGGAACGAACGCTAATTCTCGATATTCCAAACTCGAGGTATCGTGTCTCCAAATCGATACGACTGTTCTTGGACTAGAATAGTGTGTCGCGCACGTTCATTTCACTCAAATACAACATATTTATGTATCGGAACCGAGTTTTCATCATCGCAACCAACACTAATGCTCGATATACCGAAATCGAGATAGCGTATCTCCAAAACGATATGATTGTTCTACGACTCCAATAGTGCGTCGCGCACGATCATTTCACTGAAATACACGATATTCTTCTCTCAGAAGCGAGTTTTCATGAGCAGAACGAACGTAAATGCTCGGAATACCGAAATCGAGGTACCGTATGTCAATATCGATGCGACTGGTCTAGGACTCGAACAGTGTGTCGAGAATGTTCATTTCAATCAAATACACGCGATTCGAGCTTCGGAAACGAGTCTTCATAATCGGAACGAACGCTAATTCTCGATATTCCGAAATCGGGGCATCGTGCCTCTAAATCGATACGACTGTTCTAGGACTAGAATAGTGCATTGCCTACGTTCATTTCACTTTAATTCACGAGATTTGTGCATCGGAAACCAGTTTTGAACATCCGAACGAATGCAAATGCTCGATAAACCGAATACGAGATACCGTGTGTCATAATCGATGCGACTGTTCTAGGACTCCAATAGTGTGTCATTTCATCGTTCATTTCAATGAAATACACGCGATTCGAACATCGGAAACGAGTTTTCATCATCGGAACGAACGCTAATTCTCCATATTCCGAAATCGAGTTATCGTTTCTCCAAATCGATACGACTGTTTGAAGACTCGAATTGTGCGACGAGCACGTTCATTTCACTGAAATACACGATATTCTTCTCTCAGAAGCGAGTTTTCCAGAGCAGAACGAACGTAAATGCTCGGAATAACGAAATCGAGGTACCGTGTGTCAATATCGATACGACTGGTCTAGGACTCGAATAGTGTGTCGAGCACGTTCATTTCACTGAAATACACGATATTCTTCTCTCAGAAGCGAGTTTTCATGAGCAGAACGAACGTAAATGCTCGATAAACCGAATTCGAGATACCGTGTGTCAATGTCGATACGACTGTTCTAGGACTCGAATAATGTGTCGAGAATCTTCATCTCAATGAAATACACGCGATTCGAGGAGCGGAAACGAGTTTCCATCATCCGAACGAATGCAAATACGCGATAAACCAAATTCGAGGTACCGTGTGTCAATATCGATGCGACTGGTCTAGGACTCGAATAGTGTGTCAAGAATGTTCATTTCAATGAAATACACGTGATTCGAGCATCGGAAACGAGTTTTCTTCATCGGACCGAATGCTAATGCTCGATATTCCAAAATCGGGGAATCATGCCTCCAAATCGACACGACTGTTCTAGAAATCGACTGGTGTGTCGCGCACGTTCATTTAACTGAAATACACGATATTCTTCTCTCAGAAGCTAGTTTTCACTAGCAGAAGGAACGTAAATGCTCGGAATACCGAAATCGAGGTACCGTGTGCCAATATCGATGCGACTGGTCTAGGACTCGAACAGTGTGTCGAGAATGTTCATTTCAATCAAATACACGCGATTCGAGCTTCGGAAACGTGTCTTCACAATCGGAACGAACGCTAATTCTCGATATTCCGAAATCGGGGCATCGGGCCTCTAAATCGATACTATTGTTCTAGGACTCGAATAGTGCGTCGAGCACGTTCATTTCACTGAAATAGACGATATTCTTCTCTCAGAAGCGAGTTTTCATGAGAAGAACGAACGTAAATGCTCGGAATACCGAAATCGAGGTACCGTGTGTCAATATCGATGCGACTGTTCTAGGACTCCAATAGTGTGTCATTTCATCGTTCATTTCAAGGAAATACACGCGATTCGAACATCGGAGACGAGTTTTCATCATCGGAACGAACGCTAATTCTCCTTCTTCCGAAATCGGGGCATCGGGCCTCTAAATCGATACTATTGTTCTAGGACTCGAATAGTGCGTCGCGCACGTTCATTTCACTGAAATACACGATATTCTTCTCTCAGAAGCTAGTTTTCACTAGCAGAACGAACGTAAATGCTCGGAATACCGAAATCGAGGTACCGTGTGTCAATATCGATGCGACTGGTCTAGGACTCGAACAGTGTGTCGAGAATGTTCATTTCAATCAAATACACGCGATTCGAGCTTCGGAAACGAGTCTTCACAATCGGAACGAACGCTAATTCTCGATATTCCGAAATCGGGGCATCGGGCCTCTAAATCGATACTATTGTTCTAGGACTCGAATAGTGCGTCGAGCATGTTCATTTCACTGAAATAGACGATATTCTTCTCTCAGAAGCGAGTTTTCATGAGAAGAACGAACGTAAATGCTCGGAATACCGAAATCGAGATACCGTGTGTCAATATCGATGCGACTGATCTAGGACTCGAATAGTGTGTCGAGAATGTTCATTTCAATCAAATACACTCGATTCGTGTTTCGGAAACGAGTTTTCATAATCGGAACGAACGCTAATTCTCGATATTCCAAACTCGAGGTATCGTATCTCCAAATCGATACGACTGTTCGAGGACTAGAATAGTGCATTGCGCACGTTCATTTCACTTTAGTTCACGAGATTTGTGCATCGGAAACCAGTTTTCATCATCCGAACGAATGCAAATGCTCGATAAACCGAATACGAGATACCGTGTGTCAATATCGATGCGACTGTTCTAGGACTCCAATAGTGTGTCATTTCATCGTTCATTTCAAGGAAATACACGCGATTCGAACATCGGAAACGAGTTTTCATCATCGGAACGAACGCTAATTCTCCATATTCCGAAATCGAGTTATCGTTGCTCCAAATCGATACGACTGTTCTAGGACTCGAATAGTGCGTCGAGCACGTTCATTTCACTGGAATACACGATATTCTTCTCTCAGAAGCGAGATTTCGTGAGCAGAACGAACGTAAATGCTCGGAATACCGAAATCGAGGCATCGTGCCTCTAAATCGATACTACTGGTCTAGGACTCGAATAGTGTGTCGAGAATGTTCATTTCAATCAAATACACGCGATTCGAGCATCGGAAACGAGTTTTCTTTATCGGACCGAACGCTAATGCTCGATATTCCGAAATCGGGTCATCGTGCCTCCAAATCGATACGAGTGTTCTAGGAATCGACTGGTGTGTCGCGCACGTTCATTTCACTGGAATACACGATATTCTTCTCTCAGAAGCGAGATTTCATGAGCAGAACGAACGTAAATGCTCGGAATACCGAAATCGAGGCATCGTGCCTCTAAATCGATACTACTGGTCTAGGACTCGAATAGTGTGTCGAGAATGTTCATTTCAATCAAATACACGCGATTCGAGCTTCGGAAACGAGTTTTCATAATCGGAACGAACGCTAATTCTCGATATTCCAAACTCGAGGTATCGTGTCTCCAAATCGATACGACTGTTCTTGGACTAGAATAGTGTGTCGCGCACGTTCATTTCACTCAAATACAACATATTTATGTATCGGAACCGAGTTTTCATCATCGCAACCAACACTAATGCTCGATATACCGAAATCGAGATAGCGTATCTCCAAAACGATATGATTGTTCTACGACTCCAATAGTGCGTCGCGCACGATCATTTCACTGAAATACACGATATTCTTCTCTCAGAAGCGAGTTTTCATGAGCAGAACGAACGTAAATGCTCGGAATACCGAAATCGAGGTACCGTATGTCAATATCGATGCGACTGGTCTAGGACTCGAACAGTGTGTCGAGAATGTTCATTTCAATCAAATACACGCGATTCGAGCTTCGGAAACGAGTCTTCATAATCGGAACGAACGCTAATTCTCGATATTCCGAAATCGGGGCATCGTGCCTCTAAATCGATACGACTGTTCTAGGACTAGAATAGTGCATTGCCTACGTTCATTTCACTTTAATTCACGAGATTTGTGCATCGGAAACCAGTTTTGAACATCCGAACGAATGCAAATGCTCGATAAACCGAATACGAGATACCGTGTGTCATAATCGATGCGACTGTTCTAGGACTCCAATAGTGTGTCATTTCATCGTTCATTTCAATGAAATACACGCGATTCGAACATCGGAAACGAGTTTTCATCATCGGAACGAACGCTAATTCTCCATATTCCGAAATCGAGTTATCGTTTCTCCAAATCGATACGACTGTTTGAAGACTCGAATTGTGCGACGAGCACGTTCATTTCACTGAAATACACGATATTCTTCTCTCAGAAGCGAGTTTTCCAGAGCAGAACGAACGTAAATGCTCGGAATAACGAAATCGAGGTACCGTGTGTCAATATCGATACGACTGGTCTAGGACTCGAATAGTGTGTCGAGCACGTTCATTTCACTGAAATACACGATATTCTTCTCTCAGAAGCGAGTTTTCATGAGCAGAACGAACGTAAATGCTCGATAAACCGAATTCGAGATACCGTGTGTCAATGTCGATACGACTGTTCTAGGACTCGAATAATGTGTCGAGAATCTTCATCTCAATGAAATACACGCGATTCGAGGAGCGGAAACGAGTTTCCATCATCCGAACGAATGCAAATACGCGATAAACCAAATTCGAGGTACCGTGTGTCAATATCGATGCGACTGGTCTAGGACTCGAATAGTGTGTCAAGAATGTTCATTTCAATGAAATACACGTGATTCGAGCATCGGAAACGAGTTTTCTTCATCGGACCGAATGCTAATGCTCGATATTCCAAAATCGGGGAATCATGCCTCCAAATCGACACGACTGTTCTAGAAATCGACTGGTGTGTCGCGCACGTTCATTTAACTGAAATACACGATATTCTTCTCTCAGAAGCTAGTTTTCACTAGCAGAAGGAACGTAAATGCTCGGAATACCGAAATCGAGGTACCGTGTGCCAATATCGATGCGACTGGTCTAGGACTCGAACAGTGTGTCGAGAATGTTCATTTCAATCAAATACACGCGATTCGAGCTTCGGAAACGTGTCTTCACAATCGGAACGAACGCTAATTCTCGATATTCCGAAATCGGGGCATCGGGCCTCTAAATCGATACTATTGTTCTAGGACTCGAATAGTGCGTCGAGCACGTTCATTTCACTGAAATAGACGATATTCTTCTCTCAGAAGCGAGTTTTCATGAGAAGAACGAACGTAAATGCTCGGAATACCGAAATCGAGGTACCGTGTGTCAATATCGATGCGACTGTTCTAGGACTCCAATAGTGTGTCATTTCATCGTTCATTTCAAGGAAATACACGCGATTCGAACATCGGAGACGAGTTTTCATCATCGGAACGAACGCTAATTCTCCTTCTTCCGAAATCGGGGCATCGGGCCTCTAAATCGATACTATTGTTCTAGGACTCGAATAGTGCGTCGCGCACGTTCATTTCACTGAAATACACGATATTCTTCTCTCAGAAGCTAGTTTTCACTAGCAGAACGAACGTAAATGCTCGGAATACCGAAATCGAGGTACCGTGTGTCAATATCGATGCGACTGGTCTAGGACTCGAACAGTGTGTCGAGAATGTTCATTTCAATCAAATACACGCGATTCGAGCTTCGGAAACGTGTCTTCACAATCGGAACGAACGCTAATTCTCGATATTCCGAAATCGGGGCATCGGGCCTCTAAATCGATACTATTGTTCTAGGACTCGAATAGTGCGTCGCGCACGTTCATTTCACTGAAATACACGATATTCTTCTCTCAGAAGCTAGTTTTCACTAGCAGAACGAACGTAAATGCTCGGAATACCGAAATCGAGGTACCGTGTGTCAATATCGATGCGACTGGTCTAGGACTCGAACAGTGTGTCGAGAATGTTCATTTCAATCAAATACACGCGATTCGAGCTTCGGAAACGAGTCTTCATAATCGGAACGAACGCTAATTCTCGATATTCCGAAATCGGGGCATCGTGCCTCTAAATCGATACGACTGTTCTAGGACTAGAATAGTGTATTGCCTACGTTCATTTCACTTTAATTCACGAGATTTGTGCATCGGAAACCAGTTTTCATCATCCGAACGAATGCAAATGCTCGATAAACCAAATTCGAGGTACCGTGTGTCAATATCGATGCGACTGGTCTAGGACTCGAATAGTGTGTCGAGAATGTTCATTTCAATGAAATACACGTGATTCGAGCATCGGAAACGAGTTTTCTTCATCGGACCGAATGCTAATGCTCGATATTCCAAAATCGGGGAATCATGCCTCCAAATCGATACGACTGTTCTAGAAATCGACAGGTCTGTCGCGCACGTTCATTTAACTGAAATACACGATATTCTTCTCTCAGAAGCTAGTTTTCACTAGCAGAACGAACGTAAATGCTCGGAATACCGAAATCGAGGTACCGTGTGTCAATATCGATGCGACTGGTCTAGGACTCGAACAGTGTGTCGAGAATGTTCATTTCAATCAAATACACGCGATTCGAGCTTCGGAAACGAGTCTTCACAATCGGAACGAACGCTAATTCTCGATATTCCGAAATCGGGGCATCGGGCCTCTAAATCGATACTATTGTTCTAGGACTCGAATAGTGCGTCGAGCACGTTCATTTCACTGAAATAGACGATATTCTTCTCTCAGAAGCGAGTTTTCATGAGCAGAACGAACTTAAATGCTCGGAATACCGAAATCGAGATACCGTGTGTCAATATCGATGCGACTGTTCTAGGACTCGAATAGTGTGTCGAGAATGTTCATCTCAATGAAATACACGCGATTCGAGCAGCGGAAACGAGTTTCCATCATCCGAACGAATGCAAATGCTCGTAAACCGAATACGAGATACCGTGTGTCAATATCGATGCGACTGTTCTAGGACTCCAATAGTGTGTCATTTCATCGTTCATTTCAAGGAAATACACGCGATTCGAACATCGGAAACGAGTTTTCATCATCGGAACGAACGCTAATTCTCGATATTCCGAAATCGGGGCATCGGGCCTCTAAATCGATACGACTGTTCTAGGAATCGACTGGTGTGTCGCGCACGTTCATTTCACTGAAATACACGATATTCTTCTCTCAGAAGCGAGTTTTCATGAGAAGAACGAACGTAAATGCTCGGAATACCGAAATCGAGATACCGTGTGTCAATATCGATGCGACTGATCTAGGACTCGAATAGTGTGTCGAGAATGTTCATTTCAATCAAATACACTCGATTCGTGTTTCGGAAACGAGTTTTCATAATCGGAACGAACGCTAATTCTCGATATTCCAAACTCGAGGTATCGTATCTCCAAATCGATACGACTGTTCGAGGACTAGAATAGTGCATTGCGCACGTTCATTTCACTTTAGTTCACGAGATTTGTGCATCGGAAACCAGTTTTCATCATCCGAACGAATGCAAATGCTCGATAAACCGAATACGAGATACCGTGTGTCAATATCGATGCGACTGTTCTAGGACTCCAATAGTGTGTCATTTCATCGTTCATTTCAAGGAAATACACGCGATTCGAACATCGGAGACGAGTTTTCATCATCGGAACGAACGCTAATTCTCGATATTCCGAAATCGGGGCATCGGGCCTCTAAATCGATACGACTGTTCTAGGAATCGACTGGTGTGTCGCGCACGTTCATTTCACTGAAATACACGATATTCTTCTCTCAGAAGCTAGTTTTCACTAGCAGAACGAACGTAAATGCTCGGAATACCGAAATCGAGGTACCGTGTGTCAATATCGATGCGACTGGTCTAGGACTCGAACAGTGTGTCGAGAATGTTCATTTCAATCAAATACACGCGATTCGAGCTTCGGAAACGAGTCTTCACAATCGGAACGAACGCTAATTCTCGATATTCCGAAATCGGGGCATCGGGCCTCTAAATCGATACTATTGTTCTAGGACTCGAATAGTGCGTCGAGCACGTTCATTTCACTGAAATACACGATATTCTTCTCTCAGAAGCGAGTTTTCATGAGCAGAACGAACGTAAATGCTCGGAATACCGTAATCGAGGTACCGTGTGTCAATATCGATGCGACTGGTCTAGGACTCGAATAGTGTGTCGAGAATATTCATTTCAATCAAATACACGCGATTCGAACTTCGGAAACGAGTTTGCATAATCGGAACGAACGCTAATTCTCGATATTCCGAAATCGGGGCATCGTGCCTCTAAATCGATACGACTGGTCTAGGACTCGAATGGTGTGTCGAGAATGTTGATTTCAATCAAATACACTCGATTCGTGTTTCGGAAACGAGTTTTCATAATCGGAACGAACGATAATTCTCGATATTCCAAACTCGAGGTATCGTATCTCCAAATCGATACGACGGTTCTAGGACTAGAATAGTGCATTGCGCACGTTCATTTCACTTTAATTCACGAGATTTGTGCATCGGAAACCAGTTTTCATCATCCGAACGAATGCAAATGCTCGATAAACCGAATACGAGATACCGTGTGTCAATATCGATGCGACTGTTCTAGTACTCCAATAGTGTGTCATTTCATCGTTCATTTCAAGGAAATACACGCGATTCGAACATCGGAGACGAGTTTTCATCATCGGAACGAACGCTAATTCTCGATATTCCGAAATCGGGGCATCGGGCCTCTAAATCGATACTATTGTTCTAGGACTCGAATAGTGCGTCGAGCACGTTCATTTCACTGAAATACACGATATTCTTCTCTCAGAAGCGAGTTTTCATGAGCAGAACGAACGTAAATGCTCGGAATACCGTAATCGAGGTACCGTGTGTCAATATCGATGCGACTGGTCTAGGACTCGAATAGTGTGTCGAGAATATTCATTTCAATCAAATACACGCGATTCGAACTTCGGAAACGAGTTTGCATAATCGGAACGAACGCTAATTCTCGATATTCCGAAATCGGGGCATCGTGCCTCTAAATCGATACGACTGGTCTAGGACTCGAATGGTGTGTCGAGAATGTTGATTTCAATCAAATACACTCGATTCGTGTTTCGGAAACGAGTTTTCATAATCGGAACGAACGATAATTCTCGATATTCCAAACTCGAGGTATCGTATCTCCAAATCGATACGACGGTTCTAGGACTAGAATAGTGCATTGCGCACGTTCATTTCACTTTAATTCACGAGATTTGTGCATCGGAAACCAGTTTTCATCATCCGAACGAATGCAAATGCTCGATAAACCGAATACGAGATACCGTGTGTCAATATCGATGCGACTGTTCTAGGACTCCAATAGTGTGTCATTTCATCGTTCATTTCAATGAAATACACGCGATTCGAACATCGGAAACGAGTTTTCATCATCGGAACGAACGCTAATTCTCCATATTCCGAAATCGAGTTATCGTTTCTCCAAATCGATACGACTGTTTGAAGACTCGAATAGTGCGACGAGCACGTTCATTTCACTGAAATACACGATATTCTTCTCTCAGAAGCGAGTTTTCCAGAGCAGAACGAACGTAAATGCTCGGAATAACGAAATCGAGGTACCGTGTGTCAATATCGATGCCACTGGTCTAGGACTCGAATAGTGTGTCGAGAATGTTCATTTCAATGAAATACACGTGATTCGTGCATCGGAAACGAGTTTTCTTCATCGGACCGAATGCTAATGCTCGATATTCCAAAATCGGGGAATCATGCCTCCAAATCGATACGACTGTTCTAGGAATCGACTGGTGTGTCGCGCACGTTCATTTCACTGAAATACACGATATTCTTCTCTCAGAAGCTAGTTTTCACTAGCAGAACGAACGTAAATGCTCGGAATACCGAAATCGAGGTACCGTATGTCAATATCGATGCGACTGGTCTAGGACTCGAACAGTGTGTCGAGAATGTTCATTTCAATCAAATACACGCGATTCGAGCTTCGGAAACGAGTCTTCACAATCGGAACGAACGCTAATTCTCGATATTCCGAAATCGGGGCATCGGGCCTCTAAATCGATACTATTGTTCTAGGACTCGAATAGTGCGTCGAGCATGTTCATTTCACTGAAATAGACGATATTCTTCTCTCAGAAGCGAGTTTTCATGAGAAGAACGAACGTAAATGCTCGGAATACCGAAATCGAGATACCGTGTGTCAATATCGATGCGACTGATCTAGGACTCGAATAGTGTGTCGAGAATGTTCATTTCAATCAAATACACTCGATTCGTGTTTCGGAAACGAGTTTTCATAATCGGAACGAACGCTAATTCTCGATATTCCAAACTCGAGGTATCGTATCTCCAAATCGATACGACTGTTCGAGGACTAGAATAGTGCATTGCGCACGTTCATTTCACTTTAATTCACGAGATTTGTGCATCGGAAACCAGTTTTCATCATCCGAACGAATGCAAATGCTCGATAAACCGAATACGAGATACCGTGTGTCAATATCGATGCGACTGTTCTAGGACTCCAATAGTGTGTCATTTCATCGTTCATTTCAAGGAAATTCACGCGATTCGAACATCGGAGACGAGTTTTCATCATCGGAACGAACGCTAATTCTCCTTCTTCCGAAATCGGGGCATCGGGCCTCTAAATCGATACTATTGTTCTAGGACTCGAATAGTGCGTCGAGCACGTTGATTTCACTGAAATACACGATATTCTTCTCTCAGAAGCGAGTTTTCATGAGCAGAACGAACGTAAATGCTCGGAATACCGTAATCGAGGTACCGTGTGTCAAAATCGATGCGACTGGTCTAGGACTCGAATAGTGTTTCGAGACTGTTCATTTCAATGAAATACACGTGATTCGAGCATCGGAAACGAGTTTTCTTTATCGGACCGAACGCTAATGCTCGATATTCCGAAATCGGGTCTACGTGCCTCCAAATCGATACGAGTGTTCTAGGAATCGACTGGTGTGTCGCGCACGTTCATTTCACTGAAATACACGATATTCTTCTCTCAGGAGCGAGATTTCATGAGCAGAACGAACGTAAATGCTCGGAATACCGAAATCGAGGCATCGTGCCTCTAAATCGATACTACTGGTCTAGGACTCGAATAGTGTGTCGAGAATGTTCATTTCAATCAAATACACGCGATTCGAGCTTCGGAAACGAGTTTTCATAATCGGAACGAACGCTAATTCTCGATATTCCAAACTCGAGGTATCGTGTCTCCAAATCGATACGACTGTTCTTGGACTAGAATAGTGTGTCGCGCACGTTCATTTCACTCAAATACAACATATTTATGTATCGGAACCGAGTTTTCATCATCGCAACCAACACTAATGCTCGATATACCGAAATCGAGATAGCGTATCTCCAAAACGATATGATTGTTCTACGACTCGAATAGTGCGTCGCGCACGATCATTTCACTGAAATACACGATATTCTTCTCTCAGAAGCGAGTTTTCATGAGCAGAACGAACGTAAATGCTCGGAATACCGAAATCGAGGTACCGTGTGTCAAAATCGATGCGACTGGTCTAGGACTCGAATAGTGTTTCGAGAATGTTCATTTCAATGAAATACACGATATTCTTCTCTCAGAAGCGAGTTTTCATGAGCAGAACGAACGTAAATGCTCGGAATACCGAAATCGAGATACCGTGTGTCAATATCGATGCGACTGGTCTAGGACTCGAACAGTGTGTCGAGAATGTTCATTTCAATCAAATACACGCGATTCGAGCTTCGGAAACGAGTCTTCATAATCGGAACGAACGCTAATTCTCGATATTCCGAAATCGGGGCATCGTGCCTCTAAATCGATACGACTGTTCTAGGACTAGAATAGTGTATTGCCTACGTTCATTTCACTTTAATTCACGAGATTTGTGCATCGGAAACCAGTTTTCATCATCCGAACGAATGCAAATGCTCGATAAACCAAATTCGAGGTACCGTGTGTCAATATCGATGCGACTGGTCTAGGACTCGAATAGTGTGTCGAGAATGTTCATTTCAATGAAATACACGTGATTCGAGCATCGGAAACGAGTTTTCTTCATCGGACCGAATGCTAATGCTCGATATTCCAAAATCGGGGAATCATGCCTCCAAATCGATACGACTGTTCTAGAAATCGACAGGTCTGTCGCGCACGTTCATTTAACTGAAATACACGATATTCTTCTCTCAGAAGCTAGTTTTCACTAGCAGAACGAACGTAAATGCTCGGAATACCGAAATCGAGGTACCGTGTGTCAATATCGATGCGACTGGTCTAGGACTCGAACAGTGTGTCGAGAATGTTCATTTCAATCAAATACACGCGATTCGAGCTTCGGAAACGAGTCTTCACAATCGGAACGAACGCTAATTCTCGATATTCCGAAATCGGGGCATCGGGCCTCTAAATCGATACTATTGTTCTAGGACTCGAATAGTGCGTCGAGCACGTTCATTTCACTGAAATAGACGATATTCTTCTCTCAGAAGCGAGTTTTCATGAGCAGAACGAACTTAAATGCTCGGAATACCGAAATCGAGATACCGTGTGTCAATATCGATGCGACTGTTCTAGGACTCGAATAGTGTGTCGAGAATGTTCATCTCAATGAAATACACGCGATTCGAGCAGCGGAAACGAGTTTCCATCATCCGAACGAATGCAAATGCTCGTAAACCGAATACGAGATACCGTGTGTCAATATCGATGCGACTGTTCTAGGACTCCAATAGTGTGTCATTTCATCGTTCATTTCAAGGAAATACACGCGATTCGAACATCGGAAACGAGTTTTCATCATCGGAACGAACGCTAATTCTCGATATTCCGAAATCGGGGCATCGGGCCTCTAAATCGATACGACTGTTCTAGGAATCGACTGGTGTGTCGCGCACGTTCATTTCACTGAAATACACGATATTCTTCTCTCAGAAGCGAGTTTTCATGAGAAGAACGAACGTAAATGCTCGGAATACCGAAATCGAGATACCGTGTGTCAATATCGATGCGACTGGTCTAGGACTCGAATAGTGTGTCGAGAATGTTCATTTCAATCAAATACACTCGATTCGTGTTTCGGAAACGAGTTTTCATAATCGGAACGAACGCTAATTCTCGATATTCCAAACTCGAGGTATCGTATCTCCAAATCGATACGACTGTTCGAGGACTAGAATAGTGCTTTGCGCACGTTCATTTCACTTTAATTCACGAGATTTGTGCATCGGAAACCAGTTTTCATCATCCGAACGAATGCAAATGCTCGATAAACCGAATACGAGATACCGTGTGTCAATATCGATGCGACTGTTCTAGTACTCCAATAGTGTGTCATTTCATCGTTCATTTCAATGAAATACACGCGATTCGAACATCGGAAACGAGTTTTCATCATCGGAACGAACGCTAATTCTCGATATTCCAAAATCGGGGAATCATGCCTCCAAATCGATACGACTGTTCTAGGAATCGACTGGTGTGTCGCGCACGTTCATTTCACTGAAATACACGATATTCTTCTCTCAGAAGCTAGTTTTCACTAGCAGAACGAACGTAAATGCTCGGAATACCGAAATCGAGGTACCGTATGTCAATATCGATGCGACTGGTCTAGGACTCGAACAGTGTGTCGAGAATGTTCATTTCAATCAAATACACGCGATTCGAGCTTCGGAAACGAGTCTTCACAATCGGAACGAACGCTAATTCTCGATATTCCGAAATCGGGGCATCGGGCCTCTAAATCGATACTATTGTTCTAGGACTCGAATAGTGCGTCGAGCATGTTCATTTCACTGAAATAGACGATATTCTTCTCTCAGAAGCGAGTTTTCATGAGAAGAACGAACGTAAATGCTCGGAATACCGAAATCGAGATACCGTGTGTCAATATCGATGCGACTGATCTAGGACTCGAATAGTGTGTCGAGAATGTTCATTTCAATCAAATACACTCGATTCGTGTTTCGGAAACGAGTTTTCATAATCGGAACGAACGCTAATTCTCGATATTCCAAACTCGAGGTATCGTATCTCCAAATCGATACGACTGTTCGAGGACTAGAATAGTGCATTGCGCACGTTCATTTCACTTTAGTTCACGAGATTTGTGCATCGGAAACCAGTTTTCATCATCCGAACGAATGCAAATGCTCGATAAACCGAATACGAGATACCGTGTGTCAATATCGATGCGACTGTTCTAGGACTCCAATAGTGTGTCATTTCATCGTTCATTTCAAGGAAATACACGCGATTCGAACATCGGAAACGAGTTTTCATCATCGGAACGAACGCTAATTCTCCATATTCCGAAATCGAGTTATCGTTGCTCCAAATCGATACGACTGTTCTAGGACTCGAATAGTGCGTCGAGCACGTTCATTTCACTGGAATACACGATATTCTTCTCTCAGAAGCGAGATTTCGTGAGCAGAACGAACGTAAATGCTCGGAATACCGAAATCGAGGCATCGTGCCTCTAAATCGATACTACTGGTCTAGGACTCGAATAGTGTGTCGAGAATGTTCATTTCAATCAAATACACGCGATTCGAGCATCGGAAACGAGTTTTCTTTATCGGACCGAACGCTAATGCTCGATATTCCGAAATCGGGTCATCGTGCCTCCAAATCGATACGAGTGTTCTAGGAATCGACTGGTGTGTCGCGCACGTTCATTTCACTGGAATACACGATATTCTTCTCTCAGAAGCGAGATTTCATGAGCAGAACGAACGTAAATGCTCGGAATACCGAAATCGAGGCATCGTGCCTCTAAATCGATACTACTGGTCTAGGACTCGAATAGTGTGTCGAGAATGTTCATTTCAATCAAATACACGCGATTCGAGCTTCGGAAACGAGTTTTCATAATCGGAACGAACGCTAATTCTCGATATTCCAAACTCGAGGTATCGTGTCTCCAAATCGATACGACTGTTCTTGGACTAGAATAGTGTGTCGCGCACGTTCATTTCACTCAAATACAACATATTTATGTATCGGAACCGAGTTTTCATCATCGCAACCAACACTAATGCTCGATATACCGAAATCGAGATAGCGTATCTCCAAAACGATATGATTGTTCTACGACTCCAATAGTGCGTCGCGCACGATCATTTCACTGAAATACACGATATTCTTCTCTCAGAAGCGAGTTTTCATGAGCAGAACGAACGTAAATGCTCGGAATACCGAAATCGAGGTACCGTATGTCAATATCGATGCGACTGGTCTAGGACTCGAACAGTGTGTCGAGAATGTTCATTTCAATCAAATACACGCGATTCGAGCTTCGGAAACGAGTCTTCATAATCGGAACGAACGCTAATTCTCGATATTCCGAAATCGGGGCATCGTGCCTCTAAATCGATACGACTGTTCTAGGACTAGAATAGTGCATTGCCTACGTTCATTTCACTTTAATTCACGAGATTTGTGCATCGGAAACCAGTTTTGAACATCCGAACGAATGCAAATGCTCGATAAACCGAATACGAGATACCGTGTGTCATAATCGATGCGACTGTTCTAGGACTCCAATAGTGTGTCATTTCATCGTTCATTTCAATGAAATACACGCGATTCGAACATCGGAAACGAGTTTTCATCATCGGAACGAACGCTAATTCTCCATATTCCGAAATCGAGTTATCGTTTCTCCAAATCGATACGACTGTTTGAAGACTCGAATTGTGCGACGAGCACGTTCATTTCACTGAAATACACGATATTCTTCTCTCAGAAGCGAGTTTTCCAGAGCAGAACGAACGTAAATGCTCGGAATAACGAAATCGAGGTACCGTGTGTCAATATCGATACGACTGGTCTAGGACTCGAATAGTGTGTCGAGCACGTTCATTTCACTGAAATACACGATATTCTTCTCTCAGAAGCGAGTTTTCATGAGCAGAACGAACGTAAATGCTCGATAAACCGAATTCGAGATACCGTGTGTCAATGTCGATACGACTGTTCTAGGACTCGAATAATGTGTCGAGAATCTTCATCTCAATGAAATACACGCGATTCGAGGAGCGGAAACGAGTTTCCATCATCCGAACGAATGCAAATACGCGATAAACCAAATTCGAGGTACCGTGTGTCAATATCGATGCGACTGGTCTAGGACTCGAATAGTGTGTCAAGAATGTTCATTTCAATGAAATACACGTGATTCGAGCATCGGAAACGAGTTTTCTTCATCGGACCGAATGCTAATGCTCGATATTCCAAAATCGGGGAATCATGCCTCCAAATCGACACGACTGTTCTAGAAATCGACTGGTGTGTCGCGCACGTTCATTTAACTGAAATACACGATATTCTTCTCTCAGAAGCTAGTTTTCACTAGCAGAAGGAACGTAAATGCTCGGAATACCGAAATCGAGGTACCGTGTGTCAATATCGATGCGACTGGTCTAGGACTCGAACAGTGTGTCGAGAATGTTCATTTCAATCAAATACACGCGATTCGAGCTTCGGAAACGTGTCTTCACAATCGGAACGAACGCTAATTCTCGATATTCCGAAATCGGGGCATCGGGCCTCTAAATCGATACTATTGTTCTAGGACTCGAATAGTGCGTCGAGCACGTTCATTTCACTGAAATAGACGATATTCTTCTCTCAGAAGCGAGTTTTCATGAGAAGAACGAACGTAAATGCTCGGAATACCGAAATCGAGGTACCGTGTCTCAATATCGATGCGACTGTTCTAGGACTCCAATAGTGTGTCATTTCATCGTTCATTTCAAGGAAATACACGCGATTCGAACATCGGAGACGAGTTTTCATCATCGGAACGAACGCTAATTCTCGCTATTCCGAAATCGGGGCATCGGGCCTCTAAATCGATACTATTGTTCTAGGACTCGAATAGTGCGTCGAGCACGTTCATTTCACTGAAATACACGATATTCTTCTCTCAGAAGCGAGTTTTCATGAGCAGAACGAACGTAAATGCTCGGAATACCGTAATCGAGGTACCGTGTGTCAATATCGATGCGACTGGTCTAGGACTCGAATAGTGTGTCGAGAATATTCATTTCAATCAAATACACGCGATTCGAACTTCGGAAACGAGTTTGCATAATCGGAACGAACGCTAATTCTCGATATTCCGAAATCGGGGCATCGTGCCTCTAAATCGATACGACTGGTCTAGGACTCGAATGGTGTGTCGAGAATGTTGATTTCAATCAAATACACTCGATTCGTGTTTCGGAAACGAGTTTTCATAATCGGAACGAACGATAATTCTCGATATTCCAAACTCGAGGTATCGTATCTCCAAATCGATACGACGGTTCTAGGACTAGAATAGTGCATTGCGCACGTTCATTTCACTTTAATTCACGAGATTTGTGCATCGGAAACCAGTTTTCATCATCCGAACGAATGCAAATGCTCGATAAACCGAATACGAGATACCGTGTGTCAATATCGATGCGACTGTTCTAGGACTCCAATAGTGTGTCATTTCATCGTTCATTTCAATGAAATACACGCGATTCGAACATCGGAAACGAGTTTTCATCATCGGAACGAACGCTAATTCTCCATATTCCGAAATCGAGTTATCGTTTCTCCAAATCGATACGACTGTTTGAAGACTCGAATAGTGCGACGAGCACGTTCATTTCACTGAAATACACGATATTCTTCTCTCAGAAGCGAGTTTTCCAGAGCAGAACGAACGTAAATGCTCGGAATAACGAAATCGAGGTACCGTGTGTCAATATCGATGCCACTGGTCTAGGACTCGAATAGTGTGTCGAGAATGTTCATTTCAATGAAATACACGTGATTCGTGCATCGGAAACGAGTTTTCTTCATCGGACCGAATGCTAATGCTCGATATTCCAAAATCGGGGAATCATGCCTCCAAATCGATACGACTGTTCTAGGAATCGACTGGTGTGTCGCGCACGTTCATTTCACTGAAATACACGATATTCTTCTCTCAGAAGCTAGTTTTCACTAGCAGAACGAACGTAAATGCTCGGAATACCGAAATCGAGGTACCGTATGTCAATATCGATGCGACTGGTCTAGGACTCGAACAGTGTGTCGAGAATGTTCATTTCAATCAAATACACGCGATTCGAGCTTCGGAAACGAGTCTTCACAATCGGAACGAACGCTAATTCTCGATATTCCGAAATCGGGGCATCGGGCCTCTAAATCGATACTATTGTTCTAGGACTCGAATAGTGCGTCGAGCATGTTCATTTCACTGAAATAGACGATATTCTTCTCTCAGAAGCGAGTTTTCATGAGAAGAACGAACGTAAATGCTCGGAATACCGAAATCGAGATACCGTGTGTCAATATCGATGCGACTGATCTAGGACTCGAATAGTGTGTCGAGAATGTTCATTTCAATCAAATACACTCGATTCGTGTTTCGGAAACGAGTTTTCATAATCGGAACGAACGCTAATTCTCGATATTCCAAACTCGAGGTATCGTATCTCCAAATCGATACGACTGTTCGAGGACTAGAATAGTGCATTGCGCACGTTCATTTCACTTTAATTCACGAGATTTGTGCATCGGAAACCAGTTTTCATCATCCGAACGAATGCAAATGCTCGATAAACCGAATACGAGATACCGTGTGTCAATATCGATGCGACTGTTCTAGGACTCCAATAGTGTGTCATTTCATCGTTCATTTCAAGGAAATACACGCGATTCGAACATCGGAGACGAGTTTTCATCATCGGAACGAACGCTAATTCTCCTTCTTCCGAAATCGGGGCATCGGGCCTCTAAATCGATACTATTGTTCTAGGACTCGAATAGTGCGTCGAGCACGTTGATTTCACTGAAATACACGATATTCTTCTCTCAGAAGCGAGTTTTCATGAGCAGAACGAACGTAAATGCTCGGAATACCGTAATCGAGGTACCGTGTGTCAAAATCGATGCGACTGGTCTAGGACTCGAATAGTGTTTCGAGACTGTTCATTTCAATGAAATACACGTGATTCGAGCATCGGAAACGAGTTTTCTTTATCGGACCGAACGCTAATGCTCGATATTCCGAAATCGGGTCTACGTGCCTCCAAATCGATACGAGTGTTCTAGGAATCGACTGGTGTGTCGCGCACGTTCATTTCACTGAAATACACGATATTCTTCTCTCAGGAGCGAGATTTCATGAGCAGAACGAACGTAAATGCTCGGAATACCGAAATCGAGGCATCGTGCCTCTAAATCGATACTACTGGTCTAGGACTCGAATAGTGTGTCGAGAATGTTCATTTCAATCAAATACACGCGATTCGAGCTTCGGAAACGAGTTTTCATAATCGGAACGAACGCTAATTCTCGATATTCCAAACTCGAGGTATCGTGTCTCCAAATCGATACGACTGTTCTTGGACTAGAATAGTGTGTCGCGCACGTTCATTTCACTCAAATACAACATATTTATGTATCGGAACCGAGTTTTCATCATCGCAACCAACACTAATGCTCGATATACCGAAATCGAGATAGCGTATCTCCAAAACGATATGATTGTTCTACGACTCGAATAGTGCGTCGCGCACGATCATTTCACTGAAATACACGATATTCTTCTCTCAGAAGCGAGTTTTCATGAGCAGAACGAACGTAAATGCTCGGAATACCGAAATCGAGGTACCGTGTGTCAAAATCGATGCGACTGGTCTAGGACTCGAATAGTGTTTCGAGAATGTTCATTTCAATGAAATACACGATATTCTTCTCTCAGAAGCGAGTTTTCATGAGCAGAACGAACGTAAATGCTCGGAATACCGAAATCGAGATACCGTGTGTCAATATCGATGCGACTGGTCTAGGACTCGAACAGTGTGTCGAGAATGTTCATTTCAATCAAATACACGCGATTCGAGCTTCGGAAACGAGTCTTCATAATCGGAACGAACGCTAATTCTCGATATTCCGAAATCGGGGCATCGGGCCTCTAAATCGATACTATTGTTCTAGGACTCGAATAGTGCGTCGCGCACGTTCATTTCACTGAAATACACGATATTCTTCTCTCAGAAGCTAGTTTTCACTAGCAGAACGAACGTAAATGCTCGGAATACCGAAATCGAGGTACCGTGTGTCAATATCGATGCGACTGGTCTAGGACTCGAACAGTGTGTCGAGAATGTTCATTTCAATCAAATACACGCGATTCGAGCTTCGGAAACGAGTCTTCACAATCGGAACGAACGCTAATTCTCGATATTCCGAAATCGGGGCATCGGGCCTCTAAATCGATACTATTGTTCTAGGACTCGAATAGTGCGTCGAGCATGTTCATTTCACTGAAATAGACGATATTCTTCTCTCAGAAGCGAGTTTTCATGAGAAGAACGAACGTAAATGCTCGGAATACCGAAATCGAGATACCGTGTGTCAATATCGATGCGACTGATCTAGGACTCGAATAGTGTGTCGAGAATGTTCATTTCAATCAAATACACTCGATTCGTGTTTCGGAAACGAGTTTTCATAATCGGAACGAACGCTAATTCTCGATATTCCAAACTCGAGGTATCGTATCTCCAAATCGATACGACTGTTCGAGGACTAGAATAGTGCATTGCGCACGTTCATTTCACTTTAGTTCACGAGATTTGTGCATCGGAAACCAGTTTTCATCATCCGAACGAATGCAAATGCTCGATAAACCGAATACGAGATACCGTGTGTCAATATCGATGCGACTGTTCTAGGACTCCAATAGTGTGTCATTTCATCGTTCATTTCAAGGAAATACACGCGATTCGAACATCGGAAACGAGTTTTCATCATCGGAACGAACGCTAATTCTCCATATTCCGAAATCGAGTTATCGTTGCTCCAAATCGATACGACTGTTCTAGGACTCGAATAGTGCGTCGAGCACGTTCATTTCACTGGAATACACGATATTCTTCTCTCAGAAGCGAGATTTCGTGAGCAGAACGAACGTAAATGCTCGGAATACCGAAATCGAGGCATCGTGCCTCTAAATCGATACTACTGGTCTAGGACTCGAATAGTGTGTCGAGAATGTTCATTTCAATCAAATACACGCGATTCGAGCATCGGAAACGAGTTTTCTTTATCGGACCGAACGCTAATGCTCGATATTCCGAAATCGGGTCATCGTGCCTCCAAATCGATACGAGTGTTCTAGGAATCGACTGGTGTGTCGCGCACGTTCATTTCACTGGAATACACGATATTCTTCTCTCAGAAGCGAGATTTCATGAGCAGAACGAACGTAAATGCTCGGAATACCGAAATCGAGGCATCGTGCCTCTAAATCGATACTACTGGTCTAGGACTCGAATAGTGTGTCGAGAATGTTCATTTCAATCAAATACACGCGATTCGAGCTTCGGAAACGAGTTTTCATAATCGGAACGAACGCTAATTCTCGATATTCCAAACTCGAGGTATCGTGTCTCCAAATCGATACGACTGTTCTTGGACTAGAATAGTGTGTCGCGCACGTTCATTTCACTCAAATACAACATATTTATGTATCGGAACCGAGTTTTCATCATCGCAACCAACACTAATGCTCGATATACCGAAATCGAGATAGCGTATCTCCAAAACGATATGATTGTTCTACGACTCCAATAGTGCGTCGCGCACGATCATTTCACTGAAATACACGATATTCTTCTCTCAGAAGCGAGTTTTCATGAGCAGAACGAACGTAAATGCTCGGAATACCGAAATCGAGGTACCGTATGTCAATATCGATGCGACTGGTCTAGGACTCGAACAGTGTGTCGAGAATGTTCATTTCAATCAAATACACGCGATTCGAGCTTCGGAAACGAGTCTTCATAATCGGAACGAACGCTAATTCTCGATATTCCGAAATCGGGGCATCGTGCCTCTAAATCGATACGACTGTTCTAGGACTAGAATAGTGCATTGCCTACGTTCATTTCACTTTAATTCACGAGATTTGTGCATCGGAAACCAGTTTTGAACATCCGAACGAATGCAAATGCTCGATAAACCGAATACGAGATACCGTGTGTCATAATCGATGCGACTGTTCTAGGACTCCAATAGTGTGTCATTTCATCGTTCATTTCAATGAAATACACGCGATTCGAACATCGGAAACGAGTTTTCATCATCGGAACGAACGCTAATTCTCCATATTCCGAAATCGAGTTATCGTTTCTCCAAATCGATACGACTGTTTGAAGACTCGAATTGTGCGACGAGCACGTTCATTTCACTGAAATACACGATATTCTTCTCTCAGAAGCGAGTTTTCCAGAGCAGAACGAACGTAAATGCTCGGAATAACGAAATCGAGGTACCGTGTGTCAATATCGATACGACTGGTCTAGGACTCGAATAGTGTGTCGAGCACGTTCATTTCACTGAAATACACGATATTCTTCTCTCAGAAGCGAGTTTTCATGAGCAGAACGAACGTAAATGCTCGATAAACCGAATTCGAGATACCGTGTGTCAATGTCGATACGACTGTTCTAGGACTCGAATAATGTGTCGAGAATCTTCATCTCAATGAAATACACGCGATTCGAGGAGCGGAAACGAGTTTCCATCATCCGAACGAATGCAAATACGCGATAAACCAAATTCGAGGTACCGTGTGTCAATATCGATGCGACTGGTCTAGGACTCGAATAGTGTGTCAAGAATGTTCATTTCAATGAAATACACGTGATTCGAGCATCGGAAACGAGTTTTCTTCATCGGACCGAATGCTAATGCTCGATATTCCAAAATCGGGGAATCATGCCTCCAAATCGACACGACTGTTCTAGAAATCGACTGGTGTGTCGCGCACGTTCATTTAACTGAAATACACGATATTCTTCTCTCAGAAGCTAGTTTTCACTAGCAGAAGGAACGTAAATGCTCGGAATACCGAAATCGAGGTACCGTGTGCCAATATCGATGCGACTGGTCTAGGACTCGAACAGTGTGTCGAGAATGTTCATTTCAATCAAATACACGCGATTCGAGCTTCGGAAACGTGTCTTCACAATCGGAACGAACGCTAATTCTCGATATTCCGAAATCGGGGCATCGGGCCTCTAAATCGATACTATTGTTCTAGGACTCGAATAGTGCGTCGAGCACGTTCATTTCACTGAAATAGACGATATTCTTCTCTCAGAAGCGAGTTTTCATGAGAAGAACGAACGTAAATGCTCGGAATACCGAAATCGAGGTACCGTGTGTCAATATCGATGCGACTGTTCTAGGACTCCAATAGTGTGTCATTTCATCGTTCATTTCAAGGAAATACACGCGATTCGAACATCGGAGACGAGTTTTCATCATCGGAACGAACGCTAATTCTCCTTCTTCCGAAATCGGGGCATCGGGCCTCTAAATCGATACTATTGTTCTAGGACTCGAATAGTGCGTCGCGCACGTTCATTTCACTGAAATACACGATATTCTTCTCTCAGAAGCTAGTTTTCACTAGCAGAACGAACGTAAATGCTCGGAATACCGAAATCGAGGTACCGTGTGTCAATATCGATGCGACTGGTCTAGGACTCGAACAGTGTGTCGAGAATGTTCATTTCAATCAAATACACGCGATTCGAGCTTCGGAAACGTGTCTTCACAATCGGAACGAACGCTAATTCTCGATATTCCGAAATCGGGGCATCGGGCCTCTAAATCGATACTATTGTTCTAGGACTCGAATAGTGCGTCGCGCACGTTCATTTCACTGAAATACACGATATTCTTCTCTCAGAAGCTAGTTTTCACTAGCAGAACGAACGTAAATGCTCGGAATACCGAAATCGAGGTACCGTGTGTCAATATCGATGCGACTGGTCTAGGACTCGAACAGTGTGTCGAGAATGTTCATTTCAATCAAATACACGCGATTCGAGCTTCGGAAACGAGTCTTCATAATCGGAACGAACGCTAATTCTCGATATTCCGAAATCGGGGCATCGTGCCTCTAAATCGATACGACTGTTCTAGGACTAGAATAGTGTATTGCCTACGTTCATTTCACTTTAATTCACGAGATTTGTGCATCGGAAACCAGTTTTCATCATCCGAACGAATGCAAATGCTCGATAAACCAAATTCGAGGTACCGTGTGTCAATATCGATGCGACTGGTCTAGGACTCGAATAGTGTGTCGAGAATGTTCATTTCAATGAAATACACGTGATTCGAGCATCGGAAACGAGTTTTCTTCATCGGACCGAATGCTAATGCTCGATATTCCAAAATCGGGGAATCATGCCTCCAAATCGATACGACTGTTCTAGAAATCGACAGGTCTGTCGCGCACGTTCATTTAACTGAAATACACGATATTCTTCTCTCAGAAGCTAGTTTTCACTAGCAGAACGAACGTAAATGCTCGGAATACCGAAATCGAGGTACCGTGTGTCAATATCGATGCGACTGGTCTAGGACTCGAACAGTGTGTCGAGAATGTTCATTTCAATCAAATACACGCGATTCGAGCTTCGGAAACGAGTCTTCACAATCGGAACGAACGCTAATTCTCGATATTCCGAAATCGGGGCATCGGGCCTCTAAATCGATACTATTGTTCTAGGACTCGAATAGTGCGTCGAGCACGTTCATTTCACTGAAATAGACGATATTCTTCTCTCAGAAGCGAGTTTTCATGAGCAGAACGAACTTAAATGCTCGGAATACCGAAATCGAGATACCGTGTGTCAATATCGATGCGACTGTTCTAGGACTCGAATAGTGTGTCGAGAATGTTCATCTCAATGAAATACACGCGATTCGAGCAGCGGAAACGAGTTTCCATCATCCGAACGAATGCAAATGCTCGTAAACCGAATACGAGATACCGTGTGTCAATATCGATGCGACTGTTCTAGGACTCCAATAGTGTGTCATTTCATCGTTCATTTCAAGGAAATACACGCGATTCGAACATCGGAAACGAGTTTTCATCATCGGAACGAACGCTAATTCTCGATATTCCGAAATCGGGGCATCGGGCCTCTAAATCGATACGACTGTTCTAGGAATCGACTGGTGTGTCGCGCACGTTCATTTCACTGAAATACACGATATTCTTCTCTCAGAAGCGAGTTTTCATGAGAAGAACGAACGTAAATGCTCGGAATACCGAAATCGAGATACCGTGTGTCAATATCGATGCGACTGATCTAGGACTCGAATAGTGTGTCGAGAATGTTCATTTCAATCAAATACACTCGATTCGTGTTTCGGAAACGAGTTTTCATAATCGGAACGAACGCTAATTCTCGATATTCCAAACTCGAGGTATCGTATCTCCAAATCGATACGACTGTTCGAGGACTAGAATAGTGCATTGCGCACGTTCATTTCACTTTAGTTCACGAGATTTGTGCATCGGAAACCAGTTTTCATCATCCGAACGAATGCAAATGCTCGATAAACCGAATACGAGATACCGTGTGTCAATATCGATGCGACTGTTCTAGGACTCCAATAGTGTGTCATTTCATCGTTCATTTCAAGGAAATACACGCGATTCGAACATCGGAGACGAGTTTTCATCATCGGAACGAACGCTAATTCTCGATATTCCGAAATCGGGGCATCGGGCCTCTAAATCGATACGACTGTTCTAGGAATCGACTGGTGTGTCGCGCACGTTCATTTCACTGAAATACACGATATTCTTCTCTCAGAAGCTAGTTTTCACTAGCAGAACGAACGTAAATGCTCGGAATACCGAAATCGAGGTACCGTGTGTCAATATCGATGCGACTGGTCTAGGACTCGAACAGTGTGTCGAGAATGTTCATTTCAATCAAATACACGCGATTCGAGCTTCGGAAACGAGTCTTCACAATCGGAACGAACGCTAATTCTCGATATTCCGAAATCGGGGCATCGGGCCTCTAAATCGATACTATTGTTCTAGGACTCGAATAGTGCGTCGAGCACGTTCATTTCACTGAAATACACGATATTCTTCTCTCAGAAGCGAGTTTTCATGAGCAGAACGAACGTAAATGCTCGGAATACCGTAATCGAGGTACCGTGTGTCAATATCGATGCGACTGGTCTAGGACTCGAATAGTGTGTCGAGAATATTCATTTCAATCAAATACACGCGATTCGAACTTCGGAAACGAGTTTGCATAATCGGAACGAACGCTAATTCTCGATATTCCGAAATCGGGGCATCGTGCCTCTAAATCGATACGACTGGTCTAGGACTCGAATGGTGTGTCGAGAATGTTGATTTCAATCAAATACACTCGATTCGTGTTTCGGAAACGAGTTTTCATAATCGGAACGAACGATAATTCTCGATATTCCAAACTCGAGGTATCGTATCTCCAAATCGATACGACGGTTCTAGGACTAGAATAGTGCATTGCGCACGTTCATTTCACTTTAATTCACGAGATTTGTGCATCGGAAACCAGTTTTCATCATCCGAACGAATGCAAATGCTCGATAAACCGAATACGAGATACCGTGTGTCAATATCGATGCGACTGTTCTAGTACTCCAATAGTGTGTCATTTCATCGTTCATTTCAAGGAAATACACGCGATTCGAACATCGGAGACGAGTTTTCATCATCGGAACGAACGCTAATTCTCGATATTCCGAAATCGGGGCATCGGGCCTCTAAATCGATACTATTGTTCTAGGACTCGAATAGTGCGTCGAGCACGTTCATTTCACTGAAATACACGATATTCTTCTCTCAGAAGCGAGTTTTCATGAGCAGAACGAACGTAAATGCTCGGAATACCGTAATCGAGGTACCGTGTGTCAATATCGATGCGACTGGTCTAGGACTCGAATAGTGTGTCGAGAATATTCATTTCAATCAAATACACGCGATTCGAACTTCGGAAACGAGTTTGCATAATCGGAACGAACGCTAATTCTCGATATTCCGAAATCGGGGCATCGTGCCTCTAAATCGATACGACTGGTCTAGGACTCGAATGGTGTGTCGAGAATGTTGATTTCAATCAAATACACTCGATTCGTGTTTCGGAAACGAGTTTTCATAATCGGAACGAACGATAATTCTCGATATTCCAAACTCGAGGTATCGTATCTCCAAATCGATACGACGGTTCTAGGACTAGAATAGTGCATTGCGCACGTTCATTTCACTTTAATTCACGAGATTTGTGCATCGGAAACCAGTTTTCATCATCCGAACGAATGCAAATGCTCGATAAACCGAATACGAGATACCGTGTGTCAATATCGATGCGACTGTTCTAGGACTCCAATAGTGTGTCATTTCATCGTTCATTTCAATGAAATACACGCGATTCGAACATCGGAAACGAGTTTTCATCATCGGAACGAACGCTAATTCTCCATATTCCGAAATCGAGTTATCGTTTCTCCAAATCGATACGACTGTTTGAAGACTCGAATAGTGCGACGAGCACGTTCATTTCACTGAAATACACGATATTCTTCTCTCAGAAGCGAGTTTTCCAGAGCAGAACGAACGTAAATGCTCGGAATAACGAAATCGAGGTACCGTGTGTCAATATCGATGCCACTGGTCTAGGACTCGAATAGTGTGTCGAGAATGTTCATTTCAATGAAATACACGTGATTCGTGCATCGGAAACGAGTTTTCTTCATCGGACCGAATGCTAATGCTCGATATTCCAAAATCGGGGAATCATGCCTCCAAATCGATACGACTGTTCTAGGAATCGACTGGTGTGTCGCGCACGTTCATTTCACTGAAATACACGATATTCTTCTCTCAGAAGCTAGTTTTCACTAGCAGAACGAACGTAAATGCTCGGAATACCGAAATCGAGGTACCGTATGTCAATATCGATGCGACTGGTCTAGGACTCGAACAGTGTGTCGAGAATGTTCATTTCAATCAAATACACGCGATTCGAGCTTCGGAAACGAGTCTTCACAATCGGAACGAACGCTAATTCTCGATATTCCGAAATCGGGGCATCGGGCCTCTAAATCGATACTATTGTTCTAGGACTCGAATAGTGCGTCGAGCATGTTCATTTCACTGAAATAGACGATATTCTTCTCTCAGAAGCGAGTTTTCATGAGAAGAACGAACGTAAATGCTCGGAATACCGAAATCGAGATACCGTGTGTCAATATCGATGCGACTGATCTAGGACTCGAATAGTGTGTCGAGAATGTTCATTTCAATCAAATACACTCGATTCGTGTTTCGGAAACGAGTTTTCATAATCGGAACGAACGCTAATTCTCGATATTCCAAACTCGAGGTATCGTATCTCCAAATCGATACGACTGTTCGAGGACTAGAATAGTGCATTGCGCACGTTCATTTCACTTTAATTCACGAGATTTGTGCATCGGAAACCAGTTTTCATCATCCGAACGAATGCAAATGCTCGATAAACCGAATACGAGATACCGTGTGTCAATATCGATGCGACTGTTCTAGGACTCCAATAGTGTGTCATTTCATCGTTCATTTCAAGGAAATTCACGCGATTCGAACATCGGAGACGAGTTTTCATCATCGGAACGAACGCTAATTCTCCTTCTTCCGAAATCGGGGCATCGGGCCTCTAAATCGATACTATTGTTCTAGGACTCGAATAGTGCGTCGAGCACGTTGATTTCACTGAAATACACGATATTCTTCTCTCAGAAGCGAGTTTTCATGAGCAGAACGAACGTAAATGCTCGGAATACCGTAATCGAGGTACCGTGTGTCAAAATCGATGCGACTGGTCTAGGACTCGAATAGTGTTTCGAGACTGTTCATTTCAATGAAATACACGTGATTCGAGCATCGGAAACGAGTTTTCTTTATCGGACCGAACGCTAATGCTCGATATTCCGAAATCGGGTCTACGTGCCTCCAAATCGATACGAGTGTTCTAGGAATCGACTGGTGTGTCGCGCACGTTCATTTCACTGAAATACACGATATTCTTCTCTCAGGAGCGAGATTTCATGAGCAGAACGAACGTAAATGCTCGGAATACCGAAATCGAGGCATCGTGCCTCTAAATCGATACTACTGGTCTAGGACTCGAATAGTGTGTCGAGAATGTTCATTTCAATCAAATACACGCGATTCGAGCTTCGGAAACGAGTTTTCATAATCGGAACGAACGCTAATTCTCGATATTCCAAACTCGAGGTATCGTGTCTCCAAATCGATACGACTGTTCTTGGACTAGAATAGTGTGTCGCGCACGTTCATTTCACTCAAATACAACATATTTATGTATCGGAACCGAGTTTTCATCATCGCAACCAACACTAATGCTCGATATACCGAAATCGAGATAGCGTATCTCCAAAACGATATGATTGTTCTACGACTCGAATAGTGCGTCGCGCACGATCATTTCACTGAAATACACGATATTCTTCTCTCAGAAGCGAGTTTTCATGAGCAGAACGAACGTAAATGCTCGGAATACCGAAATCGAGGTACCGTGTGTCAAAATCGATGCGACTGGTCTAGGACTCGAATAGTGTTTCGAGAATGTTCATTTCAATGAAATACACGATATTCTTCTCTCAGAAGCGAGTTTTCATGAGCAGAACGAACGTAAATGCTCGGAATACCGAAATCGAGATACCGTGTGTCAATATCGATGCGACTGGTCTAGGACTCGAACAGTGTGTCGAGAATGTTCATTTCAATCAAATACACGCGATTCGAGCTTCGGAAACGAGTCTTCATAATCGGAACGAACGCTAATTCTCGATATTCCGAAATCGGGGCATCGTGCCTCTAAATCGATACGACTGTTCTAGGACTAGAATAGTGTATTGCCTACGTTCATTTCACTTTAATTCACGAGATTTGTGCATCGGAAACCAGTTTTCATCATCCGAACGAATGCAAATGCTCGATAAACCAAATTCGAGGTACCGTGTGTCAATATCGATGCGACTGGTCTAGGACTCGAATAGTGTGTCGAGAATGTTCATTTCAATGAAATACACGTGATTCGAGCATCGGAAACGAGTTTTCTTCATCGGACCGAATGCTAATGCTCGATATTCCAAAATCGGGGAATCATGCCTCCAAATCGATACGACTGTTCTAGAAATCGACAGGTCTGTCGCGCACGTTCATTTAACTGAAATACACGATATTCTTCTCTCAGAAGCTAGTTTTCACTAGCAGAACGAACGTAAATGCTCGGAATACCGAAATCGAGGTACCGTGTGTCAATATCGATGCGACTGGTCTAGGACTCGAACAGTGTGTCGAGAATGTTCATTTCAATCAAATACACGCGATTCGAGCTTCGGAAACGAGTCTTCACAATCGGAACGAACGCTAATTCTCGATATTCCGAAATCGGGGCATCGGGCCTCTAAATCGATACTATTGTTCTAGGACTCGAATAGTGCGTCGAGCACGTTCATTTCACTGAAATAGACGATATTCTTCTCTCAGAAGCGAGTTTTCATGAGCAGAACGAACTTAAATGCTCGGAATACCGAAATCGAGATACCGTGTGTCAATATCGATGCGACTGTTCTAGGACTCGAATAGTGTGTCGAGAATGTTCATCTCAATGAAATACACGCGATTCGAGCAGCGGAAACGAGTTTCCATCATCCGAACGAATGCAAATGCTCGTAAACCGAATACGAGATACCGTGTGTCAATATCGATGCGACTGTTCTAGGACTCCAATAGTGTGTCATTTCATCGTTCATTTCAAGGAAATACACGCGATTCGAACATCGGAAACGAGTTTTCATCATCGGAACGAACGCTAATTCTCGATATTCCGAAATCGGGGCATCGGGCCTCTAAATCGATACGACTGTTCTAGGAATCGACTGGTGTGTCGCGCACGTTCATTTCACTGAAATACACGATATTCTTCTCTCAGAAGCGAGTTTTCATGAGAAGAACGAACGTAAATGCTCGGAATACCGAAATCGAGATACCGTGTGTCAATATCGATGCGACTGGTCTAGGACTCGAATAGTGTGTCGAGAATGTTCATTTCAATCAAATACACTCGATTCGTGTTTCGGAAACGAGTTTTCATAATCGGAACGAACGCTAATTCTCGATATTCCAAACTCGAGGTATCGTATCTCCAAATCGATACGACTGTTCGAGGACTAGAATAGTGCTTTGCGCACGTTCATTTCACTTTAATTCACGAGATTTGTGCATCGGAAACCAGTTTTCATCATCCGAACGAATGCAAATGCTCGATAAACCGAATACGAGATACCGTGTGTCAATATCGATGCGACTGTTCTAGTACTCCAATAGTGTGTCATTTCATCGTTCATTTCAATGAAATACACGCGATTCGAACATCGGAAACGAGTTTTCATCATCGGAACGAACGCTAATTCTCGATATTCCAAAATCGGGGAATCATGCCTCCAAATCGATACGACTGTTCTAGGAATCGACTGGTGTGTCGCGCACGTTCATTTCACTGAAATACACGATATTCTTCTCTCAGAAGCTAGTTTTCACTAGCAGAACGAACGTAAATGCTCGGAATACCGAAATCGAGGTACCGTATGTCAATATCGATGCGACTGGTCTAGGACTCGAACAGTGTGTCGAGAATGTTCATTTCAATCAAATACACGCGATTCGAGCTTCGGAAACGAGTCTTCACAATCGGAACGAACGCTAATTCTCGATATTCCGAAATCGGGGCATCGGGCCTCTAAATCGATACTATTGTTCTAGGACTCGAATAGTGCGTCGAGCATGTTCATTTCACTGAAATAGACGATATTCTTCTCTCAGAAGCGAGTTTTCATGAGAAGAACGAACGTAAATGCTCGGAATACCGAAATCGAGATACCGTGTGTCAATATCGATGCGACTGATCTAGGACTCGAATAGTGTGTCGAGAATGTTCATTTCAATCAAATACACTCGATTCGTGTTTCGGAAACGAGTTTTCATAATCGGAACGAACGCTAATTCTCGATATTCCAAACTCGAGGTATCGTATCTCCAAATCGATACGACTGTTCGAGGACTAGAATAGTGCATTGCGCACGTTCATTTCACTTTAGTTCACGAGATTTGTGCATCGGAAACCAGTTTTCATCATCCGAACGAATGCAAATGCTCGATAAACCGAATACGAGATACCGTGTGTCAATATCGATGCGACTGTTCTAGGACTCCAATAGTGTGTCATTTCATCGTTCATTTCAAGGAAATACACGCGATTCGAACATCGGAAACGAGTTTTCATCATCGGAACGAACGCTAATTCTCCATATTCCGAAATCGAGTTATCGTTGCTCCAAATCGATACGACTGTTCTAGGACTCGAATAGTGCGTCGAGCACGTTCATTTCACTGGAATACACGATATTCTTCTCTCAGAAGCGAGATTTCGTGAGCAGAACGAACGTAAATGCTCGGAATACCGAAATCGAGGCATCGTGCCTCTAAATCGATACTACTGGTCTAGGACTCGAATAGTGTGTCGAGAATGTTCATTTCAATCAAATACACGCGATTCGAGCATCGGAAACGAGTTTTCTTTATCGGACCGAACGCTAATGCTCGATATTCCGAAATCGGGTCATCGTGCCTCCAAATCGATACGAGTGTTCTAGGAATCGACTGGTGTGTCGCGCACGTTCATTTCACTGGAATACACGATATTCTTCTCTCAGAAGCGAGATTTCATGAGCAGAACGAACGTAAATGCTCGGAATACCGAAATCGAGGCATCGTGCCTCTAAATCGATACTACTGGTCTAGGACTCGAATAGTGTGTCGAGAATGTTCATTTCAATCAAATACACGCGATTCGAGCTTCGGAAACGAGTTTTCATAATCGGAACGAACGCTAATTCTCGATATTCCAAACTCGAGGTATCGTGTCTCCAAATCGATACGACTGTTCTTGGACTAGAATAGTGTGTCGCGCACGTTCATTTCACTCAAATACAACATATTTATGTATCGGAACCGAGTTTTCATCATCGCAACCAACACTAATGCTCGATATACCGAAATCGAGATAGCGTATCTCCAAAACGATATGATTGTTCTACGACTCCAATAGTGCGTCGCGCACGATCATTTCACTGAAATACACGATATTCTTCTCTCAGAAGCGAGTTTTCATGAGCAGAACGAACGTAAATGCTCGGAATACCGAAATCGAGGTACCGTATGTCAATATCGATGCGACTGGTCTAGGACTCGAACAGTGTGTCGAGAATGTTCATTTCAATCAAATACACGCGATTCGAGCTTCGGAAACGAGTCTTCATAATCGGAACGAACGCTAATTCTCGATATTCCGAAATCGGGGCATCGTGCCTCTAAATCGATACGACTGTTCTAGGACTAGAATAGTGCATTGCCTACGTTCATTTCACTTTAATTCACGAGATTTGTGCATCGGAAACCAGTTTTGAACATCCGAACGAATGCAAATGCTCGATAAACCGAATACGAGATACCGTGTGTCATAATCGATGCGACTGTTCTAGGACTCCAATAGTGTGTCATTTCATCGTTCATTTCAATGAAATACACGCGATTCGAACATCGGAAACGAGTTTTCATCATCGGAACGAACGCTAATTCTCCATATTCCGAAATCGAGTTATCGTTTCTCCAAATCGATACGACTGTTTGAAGACTCGAATTGTGCGACGAGCACGTTCATTTCACTGAAATACACGATATTCTTCTCTCAGAAGCGAGTTTTCCAGAGCAGAACGAACGTAAATGCTCGGAATAACGAAATCGAGGTACCGTGTGTCAATATCGATACGACTGGTCTAGGACTCGAATAGTGTGTCGAGCACGTTCATTTCACTGAAATACACGATATTCTTCTCTCAGAAGCGAGTTTTCATGAGCAGAACGAACGTAAATGCTCGATAAACCGAATTCGAGATACCGTGTGTCAATGTCGATACGACTGTTCTAGGACTCGAATAATGTGTCGAGAATCTTCATCTCAATGAAATACACGCGATTCGAGGAGCGGAAACGAGTTTCCATCATCCGAACGAATGCAAATACGCGATAAACCAAATTCGAGGTACCGTGTGTCAATATCGATGCGACTGGTCTAGGACTCGAATAGTGTGTCAAGAATGTTCATTTCAATGAAATACACGTGATTCGAGCATCGGAAACGAGTTTTCTTCATCGGACCGAATGCTAATGCTCGATATTCCAAAATCGGGGAATCATGCCTCCAAATCGACACGACTGTTCTAGAAATCGACTGGTGTGTCGCGCACGTTCATTTAACTGAAATACACGATATTCTTCTCTCAGAAGCTAGTTTTCACTAGCAGAAGGAACGTAAATGCTCGGAATACCGAAATCGAGGTACCGTGTGTCAATATCGATGCGACTGGTCTAGGACTCGAACAGTGTGTCGAGAATGTTCATTTCAATCAAATACACGCGATTCGAGCTTCGGAAACGTGTCTTCACAATCGGAACGAACGCTAATTCTCGATATTCCGAAATCGGGGCATCGGGCCTCTAAATCGATACTATTGTTCTAGGACTCGAATAGTGCGTCGAGCACGTTCATTTCACTGAAATAGACGATATTCTTCTCTCAGAAGCGAGTTTTCATGAGAAGAACGAACGTAAATGCTCGGAATACCGAAATCGAGGTACCGTGTCTCAATATCGATGCGACTGTTCTAGGACTCCAATAGTGTGTCATTTCATCGTTCATTTCAAGGAAATACACGCGATTCGAACATCGGAGACGAGTTTTCATCATCGGAACGAACGCTAATTCTCGCTATTCCGAAATCGGGGCATCGGGCCTCTAAATCGATACTATTGTTCTAGGACTCGAATAGTGCGTCGAGCACGTTCATTTCACTGAAATACACGATATTCTTCTCTCAGAAGCGAGTTTTCATGAGCAGAACGAACGTAAATGCTCGGAATACCGTAATCGAGGTACCGTGTGTCAATATCGATGCGACTGGTCTAGGACTCGAATAGTGTGTCGAGAATATTCATTTCAATCAAATACACGCGATTCGAACTTCGGAAACGAGTTTGCATAATCGGAACGAACGCTAATTCTCGATATTCCGAAATCGGGGCATCGTGCCTCTAAATCGATACGACTGGTCTAGGACTCGAATGGTGTGTCGAGAATGTTGATTTCAATCAAATACACTCGATTCGTGTTTCGGAAACGAGTTTTCATAATCGGAACGAACGATAATTCTCGATATTCCAAACTCGAGGTATCGTATCTCCAAATCGATACGACGGTTCTAGGACTAGAATAGTGCATTGCGCACGTTCATTTCACTTTAATTCACGAGATTTGTGCATCGGAAACCAGTTTTCATCATCCGAACGAATGCAAATGCTCGATAAACCGAATACGAGATACCGTGTGTCAATATCGATGCGACTGTTCTAGGACTCCAATAGTGTGTCATTTCATCGTTCATTTCAATGAAATACACGCGATTCGAACATCGGAAACGAGTTTTCATCATCGGAACGAACGCTAATTCTCCATATTCCGAAATCGAGTTATCGTTTCTCCAAATCGATACGACTGTTTGAAGACTCGAATAGTGCGACGAGCACGTTCATTTCACTGAAATACACGATATTCTTCTCTCAGAAGCGAGTTTTCCAGAGCAGAACGAACGTAAATGCTCGGAATAACGAAATCGAGGTACCGTGTGTCAATATCGATGCCACTGGTCTAGGACTCGAATAGTGTGTCGAGAATGTTCATTTCAATGAAATACACGTGATTCGTGCATCGGAAACGAGTTTTCTTCATCGGACCGAATGCTAATGCTCGATATTCCAAAATCGGGGAATCATGCCTCCAAATCGATACGACTGTTCTAGGAATCGACTGGTGTGTCGCGCACGTTCATTTCACTGAAATACACGATATTCTTCTCTCAGAAGCTAGTTTTCACTAGCAGAACGAACGTAAATGCTCGGAATACCGAAATCGAGGTACCGTATGTCAATATCGATGCGACTGGTCTAGGACTCGAACAGTGTGTCGAGAATGTTCATTTCAATCAAATACACGCGATTCGAGCTTCGGAAACGAGTCTTCACAATCGGAACGAACGCTAATTCTCGATATTCCGAAATCGGGGCATCGGGCCTCTAAATCGATACTATTGTTCTAGGACTCGAATAGTGCGTCGAGCATGTTCATTTCACTGAAATAGACGATATTCTTCTCTCAGAAGCGAGTTTTCATGAGAAGAACGAACGTAAATGCTCGGAATACCGAAATCGAGATACCGTGTGTCAATATCGATGCGACTGATCTAGGACTCGAATAGTGTGTCGAGAATGTTCATTTCAATCAAATACACTCGATTCGTGTTTCGGAAACGAGTTTTCATAATCGGAACGAACGCTAATTCTCGATATTCCAAACTCGAGGTATCGTATCTCCAAATCGATACGACTGTTCGAGGACTAGAATAGTGCATTGCGCACGTTCATTTCACTTTAATTCACGAGATTTGTGCATCGGAAACCAGTTTTCATCATCCGAACGAATGCAAATGCTCGATAAACCGAATACGAGATACCGTGTGTCAATATCGATGCGACTGTTCTAGGACTCCAATAGTGTGTCATTTCATCGTTCATTTCAAGGAAATACACGCGATTCGAACATCGGAGACGAGTTTTCATCATCGGAACGAACGCTAATTCTCCTTCTTCCGAAATCGGGGCATCGGGCCTCTAAATCGATACTATTGTTCTAGGACTCGAATAGTGCGTCGAGCACGTTGATTTCACTGAAATACACGATATTCTTCTCTCAGAAGCGAGTTTTCATGAGCAGAACGAACGTAAATGCTCGGAATACCGTAATCGAGGTACCGTGTGTCAAAATCGATGCGACTGGTCTAGGACTCGAATAGTGTTTCGAGACTGTTCATTTCAATGAAATACACGTGATTCGAGCATCGGAAACGAGTTTTCTTTATCGGACCGAACGCTAATGCTCGATATTCCGAAATCGGGTCTACGTGCCTCCAAATCGATACGAGTGTTCTAGGAATCGACTGGTGTGTCGCGCACGTTCATTTCACTGAAATACACGATATTCTTCTCTCAGGAGCGAGATTTCATGAGCAGAACGAACGTAAATGCTCGGAATACCGAAATCGAGGCATCGTGCCTCTAAATCGATACTACTGGTCTAGGACTCGAATAGTGTGTCGAGAATGTTCATTTCAATCAAATACACGCGATTCGAGCTTCGGAAACGAGTTTTCATAATCGGAACGAACGCTAATTCTCGATATTCCAAACTCGAGGTATCGTGTCTCCAAATCGATACGACTGTTCTTGGACTAGAATAGTGTGTCGCGCACGTTCATTTCACTCAAATACAACATATTTATGTATCGGAACCGAGTTTTCATCATCGCAACCAACACTAATGCTCGATATACCGAAATCGAGATAGCGTATCTCCAAAACGATATGATTGTTCTACGACTCGAATAGTGCGTCGCGCACGATCATTTCACTGAAATACACGATATTCTTCTCTCAGAAGCGAGTTTTCATGAGCAGAACGAACGTAAATGCTCGGAATACCGAAATCGAGGTACCGTGTGTCAAAATCGATGCGACTGGTCTAGGACTCGAATAGTGTTTCGAGAATGTTCATTTCAATGAAATACACGATATTCTTCTCTCAGAAGCGAGTTTTCATGAGCAGAACGAACGTAAATGCTCGGAATACCGAAATCGAGATACCGTGTGTCAATATCGATGCGACTGGTCTAGGACTCGAACAGTGTGTCGAGAATGTTCATTTCAATCAAATACACGCGATTCGAGCTTCGGAAACGAGTCTTCATAATCGGAACGAACGCTAATTCTCGATATTCCGAAATCGGGGCATCGTGCCTCTAAATCGATACGACTGTTCTAGGACTAGAATAGTGTATTGCCTACGTTCATTTCACTTTAATTCACGAGATTTGTGCATCGGAAACCAGTTTTCATCATCCGAACGAATGCAAATGCTCGATAAACCAAATTCGAGGTACCGTGTGTCAATATCGATGCGACTGGTCTAGGACTCGAATAGTGTGTCGAGAATGTTCATTTCAATGAAATACACGTGATTCGAGCATCGGAAACGAGTTTTCTTCATCGGACCGAATGCTAATGCTCGATATTCCAAAATCGGGGAATCATGCCTCCAAATCGATACGACTGTTCTAGAAATCGACAGGTCTGTCGCGCACGTTCATTTAACTGAAATACACGATATTCTTCTCTCAGAAGCTAGTTTTCACTAGCAGAACGAACGTAAATGCTCGGAATACCGAAATCGAGGTACCGTGTGTCAATATCGATGCGACTGGTCTAGGACTCGAACAGTGTGTCGAGAATGTTCATTTCAATCAAATACACGCGATTCGAGCTTCGGAAACGAGTCTTCACAATCGGAACGAACGCTAATTCTCGATATTCCGAAATCGGGGCATCGGGCCTCTAAATCGATACTATTGTTCTAGGACTCGAATAGTGCGTCGAGCACGTTCATTTCACTGAAATAGACGATATTCTTCTCTCAGAAGCGAGTTTTCATGAGCAGAACGAACTTAAATGCTCGGAATACCGAAATCGAGATACCGTGTGTCAATATCGATGCGACTGTTCTAGGACTCGAATAGTGTGTCGAGAATGTTCATCTCAATGAAATACACGCGATTCGAGCAGCGGAAACGAGTTTCCATCATCCGAACGAATGCAAATGCTCGTAAACCGAATACGAGATACCGTGTGTCAATATCGATGCGACTGTTCTAGGACTCCAATAGTGTGTCATTTCATCGTTCATTTCAAGGAAATACACGCGATTCGAACATCGGAAACGAGTTTTCATCATCGGAACGAACGCTAATTCTCGATATTCCGAAATCGGGGCATCGGGCCTCTAAATCGATACGACTGTTCTAGGAATCGACTGGTGTGTCGCGCACGTTCATTTCACTGAAATACACGATATTCTTCTCTCAGAAGCGAGTTTTCATGAGAAGAACGAACGTAAATGCTCGGAATACCGAAATCGAGATACCGTGTGTCAATATCGATGCGACTGGTCTAGGACTCGAATAGTGTGTCGAGAATGTTCATTTCAATCAAATACACTCGATTCGTGTTTCGGAAACGAGTTTTCATAATCGGAACGAACGCTAATTCTCGATATTCCAAACTCGAGGTATCGTATCTCCAAATCGATACGACTGTTCGAGGACTAGAATAGTGCTTTGCGCACGTTCATTTCACTTTAATTCACGAGATTTGTGCATCGGAAACCAGTTTTCATCATCCGAACGAATGCAAATGCTCGATAAACCGAATACGAGATACCGTGTGTCAATATCGATGCGACTGTTCTAGTACTCCAATAGTGTGTCATTTCATCGTTCATTTCAATGAAATACACGCGATTCGAACATCGGAAACGAGTTTTCATCATCGGAACGAACGCTAATTCTCGATATTCCAAAATCGGGGAATCATGCCTCCAAATCGATACGACTGTTCTAGGAATCGACTGGTGTGTCGCGCACGTTCATTTCACTGAAATACACGATATTCTTCTCTCAGAAGCTAGTTTTCACTAGCAGAACGAACGTAAATGCTCGGAATACCGAAATCGAGGTACCGTATGTCAATATCGATGCGACTGGTCTAGGACTCGAACAGTGTGTCGAGAATGTTCATTTCAATCAAATACACGCGATTCGAGCTTCGGAAACGAGTCTTCACAATCGGAACGAACGCTAATTCTCGATATTCCGAAATCGGGGCATCGGGCCTCTAAATCGATACTATTGTTCTAGGACTCGAATAGTGCGTCGAGCATGTTCATTTCACTGAAATAGACGATATTCTTCTCTCAGAAGCGAGTTTTCATGAGAAGAACGAACGTAAATGCTCGGAATACCGAAATCGAGATACCGTGTGTCAATATCGATGCGACTGATCTAGGACTCGAATAGTGTGTCGAGAATGTTCATTTCAATCAAATACACTCGATTCGTGTTTCGGAAACGAGTTTTCATAATCGGAACGAACGCTAATTCTCGATATTCCAAACTCGAGGTATCGTATCTCCAAATCGATACGACTGTTCGAGGACTAGAATAGTGCATTGCGCACGTTCATTTCACTTTAGTTCACGAGATTTGTGCATCGGAAACCAGTTTTCATCATCCGAACGAATGCAAATGCTCGATAAACCGAATACGAGATACCGTGTGTCAATATCGATGCGACTGTTCTAGGACTCCAATAGTGTGTCATTTCATCGTTCATTTCAAGGAAATACACGCGATTCGAACATCGGAGACGAGTTTTCATCATCGGAACGAACGCTAATTCTCGATATTCCGAAATCGGGGCATCGGGCCTCTAAATCGATACGACTGTTCTAGGAATCGACTGGTGTGTCGCGCACGTTCATTTCACTGAAATACACGATATTCTTCTCTCAGAAGCTAGTTTTCACTAGCAGAACGAACGTAAATGCTCGGAATACCGAAATCGAGGTACCGTGTGTCAATATCGATGCGACTGGTCTAGGACTCGAACAGTGTGTCGAGAATGTTCATTTCAATCAAATACACGCGATTCGAGCTTCGGAAACGAGTCTTCACAATCGGAACGAACGCTAATTCTCGATATTCCGAAATCGGGGCATCGGGCCTCTAAATCGATACTATTGTTCTAGGACTCGAATAGTGCGTCGAGCACGTTCATTTCACTGAAATACACGATATTCTTCTCTCAGAAGCGAGTTTTCATGAGCAGAACGAACGTAAATGCTCGGAATACCGTAATCGAGGTACCGTGTGTCAATATCGATGCGACTGGTCTAGGACTCGAATAGTGTGTCGAGAATATTCATTTCAATCAAATACACGCGATTCGAACTTCGGAAACGAGTTTGCATAATCGGAACGAACGCTAATTCTCGATATTCCGAAATCGGGGCATCGTGCCTCTAAATCGATACGACTGGTCTAGGACTCGAATGGTGTGTCGAGAATGTTGATTTCAATCAAATACACTCGATTCGTGTTTCGGAAACGAGTTTTCATAATCGGAACGAACGATAATTCTCGATATTCCAAACTCGAGGTATCGTATCTCCAAATCGATACGACGGTTCTAGGACTAGAATAGTGCATTGCGCACGTTCATTTCACTTTAATTCACGAGATTTGTGCATCGGAAACCAGTTTTCATCATCCGAACGAATGCAAATGCTCGATAAACCGAATACGAGATACCGTGTGTCAATATCGATGCGACTGTTCTAGTACTCCAATAGTGTGTCATTTCATCGTTCATTTCAAGGAAATACACGCGATTCGAACATCGGAGACGAGTTTTCATCATCGGAACGAACGCTAATTCTCGATATTCCGAAATCGGGGCATCGGGCCTCTAAATCGATACTATTGTTCTAGGACTCGAATAGTGCGTCGAGCACGTTCATTTCACTGAAATACACGATATTCTTCTCTCAGAAGCGAGTTTTCATGAGCAGAACGAACGTAAATGCTCGGAATACCGTAATCGAGGTACCGTGTGTCAATATCGATGCGACTGGTCTAGGACTCGAATAGTGTGTCGAGAATATTCATTTCAATCAAATACACGCGATTCGAACTTCGGAAACGAGTTTGCATAATCGGAACGAACGCTAATTCTCGATATTCCGAAATCGGGGCATCGTGCCTCTAAATCGATGCGACTGGTCTAGGACTCGAACAGTGTGTCGAGAATGTTCATTTCAATCAAATACACGCGATTCGAGCTTCGGAAACGAGTCTTCACAATCGGAACGAACGCTAATTCTCGATATTCCGAAATCGGGGCATCGGGCCTCTAAATCGATACTATTGTTCTAGGACTCGAATAGTACGTCGAGCACGTTCATTTCACTGAAATAGACGATATTCTTCTCTCAGAAGCGAGTTTTCATGAGAAGAACGAACGTAAATGCTCGGAATACCGAAATCGAGATACCGTGTGTCAATATCGATGCGACTGGTCTAGGACTCGAATAGTGTGTCGAGAATGTTCATTTCAATCAAATACACTCGATTCGTGTTTCAGAAACGAGTTTTCATAATCGGAACGAACGCTAATTCTCGATATTCCAAACTCGAGGTATCGTATCTCCAAATCGATACGACTGTTCGAGGACTAGAATAGTGCTTTGCGCACGTTCATTTCACTTTAGTTCACGAGATTTGTGCATCGGAAACCAGTTTTCATCATCCGAACGAATGCAAATGCTCGATAAACCGAATACGAGATACCGTGTGTCAATATCGATGCGACTGTTCTAGGACTCCAATAGTGTGTCATTTCATCGTTCATTTCAAGGAAATACACGCGATTCGAACATCGGAAACGAGTTTTCATCATCGGAACGAACGCTAATTCTCGATATTCCGAAATCGGGGCATCGGGCCTCTAAATCGATACGACTGTTCTAGGAATCGACTGGTGTGTCGCGCACGTTCATTTCACTGAAATACACGATATTCTTCTCTCAGAAGCTAGTTTTCACTAGCAGAACGAACGTAAATGCTCGGAATACCGAAATCGAGGTACCGTATGTCAATATCGATGCGACTGGTCTAGGACTCGAACAGTGTGTCGAGAATGTTCATTTCAATCAAATACACGCGATTCGAGCTTCGGAAACGAGTCTTCACAATCGGAACGAACGCTAATTCTCGATATTCCGAAATCGGGGCATCGGGCCTCTAAATCGATACTATTGTTCTAGGACTCGAATAGTGCGTCGAGCATGTTCATTTCACTGAAATAGACGATATTCTTCTCTCAGAAGCGAGTTTTCATGAGAAGAACGAACGTAAATGCTCGGAATACCGAAATCGAGATACCGTGTGTCAATATCGATGCGACTGATCTAGGACTCGAATAGTGTGTCGAGAATGTTCATTTCAATCAAATACACTCGATTCGTGTTTCGGAAACGAGTTTTCATAATCGGAACGAACGCTAATTCTCGATATTCCAAACTCGAGGTATCGTATCTCCAAATCGATACGACTGTTCGAGGACTAGAATAGTGCATTGCGCACGTTCATTTCACTTTAGTTCACGAGATTTGTGCATCGGAAACCAGTTTTCATCATCCGAACGAATGCAAATGCTCGATAAACCGAATACGAGATACCGTGTGTCAATATCGATGCGACTGTTCTAGGACTCCAATAGTGTGTCATTTCATCGTTCATTTCAAGGAAATACACGCGATTCGAACATCGGAGACGAGTTTTCATCATCGGAACGAACGCTAATTCTCGATATTCCGAAATCGGGGCATCGGGCCTCTAAATCGATACGACTGTTCTAGGAATCGACTGGTGTGTCGCGCACGTTCATTTCACTGAAATACACGATATTCTTCTCTCAGAAGCTAGTTTTCACTAGCAGAACGAACGTAAATGCTCGGAATACCGAAATCGAGGTACCGTGTGTCAATATCGATGCGACTGGTCTAGGACTCGAACAGTGTGTCGAGAATGTTCATTTCAATCAAATACACGCGATTCGAGCTTCGGAAACGAGTCTTCACAATCGGAACGAACGCTAATTCTCGATATTCCGAAATCGGGGCATCGGGCCTCTAAATCGATACTATTGTTCTAGGACTCGAATAGTGCGTCGAGCACGTTCATTTCACTGAAATACACGATATTCTTCTCTCAGAAGCGAGTTTTCATGAGCAGAACGAACGTAAATGCTCGGAATACCGTAATCGAGGTACCGTGTGTCAATATCGATGCGACTGGTCTAGGACTCGAATAGTGTGTCGAGAATATTCATTTCAATCAAATACACGCGATTCGAACTTCGGAAACGAGTTTGCATAATCGGAACGAACGCTAATTCTCGATATTCCGAAATCGGGGCATCGTGCCTCTAAATCGATACGACTGGTCTAGGACTCGAATGGTGTGTCGAGAATGTTGATTTCAATCAAATACACTCGATTCGTGTTTCGGAAACGAGTTTTCATAATCGGAACGAACGATAATTCTCGATATTCCAAACTCGAGGTATCGTATCTCCAAATCGATACGACGGTTCTAGGACTAGAATAGTGCATTGCGCACGTTCATTTCACTTTAATTCACGAGATTTGTGCATCGGAAACCAGTTTTCATCATCCGAACGAATGCAAATGCTCGATAAACCGAATACGAGATACCGTGTGTCAATATCGATGCGACTGTTCTAGTACTCCAATAGTGTGTCATTTCATCGTTCATTTCAAGGAAATACACGCGATTCGAACATCGGAGACGAGTTTTCATCATCGGAACGAACGCTAATTCTCGATATTCCGAAATCGGGGCATCGGGCCTCTAAATCGATACTATTGTTCTAGGACTCGAATAGTGCGTCGAGCACGTTCATTTCACTGAAATACACGATATTCTTCTCTCAGAAGCGAGTTTTCATGAGCAGAACGAACGTAAATGCTCGGAATACCGTAATCGAGGTACCGTGTGTCAATATCGATGCGACTGGTCTAGGACTCGAATAGTGTGTCGAGAATATTCATTTCAATCAAATACACGCGATTCGAACTTCGGAAACGAGTTTGCATAATCGGAACGAACGCTAATTCTCGATATTCCGAAATCGGGGCATCGTGCCTCTAAATCGATACGACTGGTCTAGGACTCGAATGGTGTGTCGAGAATGTTGATTTCAATCAAATACACTCGATTCGTGTTTCGGAAACGAGTTTTCATAATCGGAACGAACGATAATTCTCGATATTCCAAACTCGAGGTATCGTATCTCCAAATCGATACGACGGTTCTAGGACTAGAATAGTGCATTGCGCACGTTCATTTCACTTTAATTCACGAGATTTGTGCATCGGAAACCAGTTTTCATCATCCGAACGAATGCAAATGCTCGATAAACCGAATACGAGATACCGTGTGTCAATATCGATGCGACTGTTCTAGGACTCCAATAGTGTGTCATTTCATCGTTCATTTCAATGAAATACACGCGATTCGAACATCGGAAACGAGTTTTCATCATCGGAACGAACGCTAATTCTCCATATTCCGAAATCGAGTTATCGTTTCTCCAAATCGATACGACTGTTTGAAGACTCGAATAGTGCGACGAGCACGTTCATTTCACTGAAATACACGATATTCTTCTCTCAGAAGCGAGTTTTCCAGAGCAGAACGAACGTAAATGCTCGGAATAACGAAATCGAGGTACCGTGTGTCAATATCGATGCCACTGGTCTAGGACTCGAATAGTGTGTCGAGAATGTTCATTTCAATGAAATACACGTGATTCGTGCATCGGAAACGAGTTTTCTTCATCGGACCGAATGCTAATGCTCGATATTCCAAAATCGGGGAATCATGCCTCCAAATCGATACGACTGTTCTAGGAATCGACTGGTGTGTCGCGCACGTTCATTTCACTGAAATACACGATATTCTTCTCTCAGAAGCTAGTTTTCACTAGCAGAACGAACGTAAATGCTCGGAATACCGAAATCGAGGTACCGTATGTCAATATCGATGCGACTGGTCTAGGACTCGAACAGTGTGTCGAGAATGTTCATTTCAATCAAATACACGCGATTCGAGCTTCGGAAACGAGTCTTCACAATCGGAACGAACGCTAATTCTCGATATTCCGAAATCGGGGCATCGGGCCTCTAAATCGATACTATTGTTCTAGGACTCGAATAGTGCGTCGAGCATGTTCATTTCACTGAAATAGACGATATTCTTCTCTCAGAAGCGAGTTTTCATGAGAAGAACGAACGTAAATGCTCGGAATACCGAAATCGAGATACCGTGTGTCAATATCGATGCGACTGATCTAGGACTCGAATAGTGTGTCGAGAATGTTCATTTCAATCAAATACACTCGATTCGTGTTTCGGAAACGAGTTTTCATAATCGGAACGAACGCTAATTCTCGATATTCCAAACTCGAGGTATCGTATCTCCAAATCGATACGACTGTTCGAGGACTAGAATAGTGCATTGCGCACGTTCATTTCACTTTAATTCACGAGATTTGTGCATCGGAAACCAGTTTTCATCATCCGAACGAATGCAAATGCTCGATAAACCGAATACGAGATACCGTGTGTCAATATCGATGCGACTGTTCTAGGACTCCAATAGTGTGTCATTTCATCGTTCATTTCAAGGAAATACACGCGATTCGAACATCGGAGACGAGTTTTCATCATCGGAACGAACGCTAATTCTCCTTCTTCCGAAATCGGGGCATCGGGCCTCTAAATCGATACTATTGTTCTAGGACTCGAATAGTGCGTCGAGCACGTTGATTTCACTGAAATACACGATATTCTTCTCTCAGAAGCGAGTTTTCATGAGCAGAACGAACGTAAATGCTCGGAATACCGTAATCGAGGTACCGTGTGTCAAAATCGATGCGACTGGTCTAGGACTCGAATAGTGTTTCGAGACTGTTCATTTCAATGAAATACACGTGATTCGAGCATCGGAAACGAGTTTTCTTTATCGGACCGAACGCTAATGCTCGATATTCCGAAATCGGGTCTACGTGCCTCCAAATCGATACGAGTGTTCTAGGAATCGACTGGTGTGTCGCGCACGTTCATTTCACTGAAATACACGATATTCTTCTCTCAGGAGCGAGATTTCATGAGCAGAACGAACGTAAATGCTCGGAATACCGAAATCGAGGCATCGTGCCTCTAAATCGATACTACTGGTCTAGGACTCGAATAGTGTGTCGAGAATGTTCATTTCAATCAAATACACGCGATTCGAGCTTCGGAAACGAGTTTTCATAATCGGAACGAACGCTAATTCTCGATATTCCAAACTCGAGGTATCGTGTCTCCAAATCGATACGACTGTTCTTGGACTAGAATAGTGTGTCGCGCACGTTCATTTCACTCAAATACAACATATTTATGTATCGGAACCGAGTTTTCATCATCGCAACCAACACTAATGCTCGATATACCGAAATCGAGATAGCGTATCTCCAAAACGATATGATTGTTCTACGACTCGAATAGTGCGTCGCGCACGATCATTTCACTGAAATACACGATATTCTTCTCTCAGAAGCGAGTTTTCATGAGCAGAACGAACGTAAATGCTCGGAATACCGAAATCGAGGTACCGTGTGTCAAAATCGATGCGACTGGTCTAGGACTCGAATAGTGTTTCGAGAATGTTCATTTCAATGAAATACACGATATTCTTCTCTCAGAAGCGAGTTTTCATGAGCAGAACGAACGTAAATGCTCGGAATACCGAAATCGAGATACCGTGTGTCAATATCGATGCGACTGGTCTAGGACTCGAACAGTGTGTCGAGAATGTTCATTTCAATCAAATACACGCGATTCGAGCTTCGGAAACGAGTCTTCATAATCGGAACGAACGCTAATTCTCGATATTCCGAAATCGGGGCATCGTGCCTCTAAATCGATACGACTGTTCTAGGACTAGAATAGTGTATTGCCTACGTTCATTTCACTTTAATTCACGAGATTTGTGCATCGGAAACCAGTTTTCATCATCCGAACGAATGCAAATGCTCGATAAACCAAATTCGAGGTACCGTGTGTCAATATCGATGCGACTGGTCTAGGACTCGAATAGTGTGTCGAGAATGTTCATTTCAATGAAATACACGTGATTCGAGCATCGGAAACGAGTTTTCTTCATCGGACCGAATGCTAATGCTCGATATTCCAAAATCGGGGAATCATGCCTCCAAATCGATACGACTGTTCTAGAAATCGACAGGTCTGTCGCGCACGTTCATTTAACTGAAATACACGATATTCTTCTCTCAGAAGCTAGTTTTCACTAGCAGAACGAACGTAAATGCTCGGAATACCGAAATCGAGGTACCGTGTGTCAATATCGATGCGACTGGTCTAGGACTCGAACAGTGTGTCGAGAATGTTCATTTCAATCAAATACACGCGATTCGAGCTTCGGAAACGAGTCTTCACAATCGGAACGAACGCTAATTCTCGATATTCCGAAATCGGGGCATCGGGCCTCTAAATCGATACTATTGTTCTAGGACTCGAATAGTGCGTCGAGCACGTTCATTTCACTGAAATAGACGATATTCTTCTCTCAGAAGCGAGTTTTCATGAGCAGAACGAACTTAAATGCTCGGAATACCGAAATCGAGATACCGTGTGTCAATATCGATGCGACTGTTCTAGGACTCGAATAGTGTGTCGAGAATGTTCATCTCAATGAAATACACGCGATTCGAGCAGCGGAAACGAGTTTCCATCATCCGAACGAATGCAAATGCTCGTAAACCGAATACGAGATACCGTGTGTCAATATCGATGCGACTGTTCTAGGACTCCAATAGTGTGTCATTTCATCGTTCATTTCAAGGAAATACACGCGATTCGAACATCGGAAACGAGTTTTCATCATCGGAACGAACGCTAATTCTCGATATTCCGAAATCGGGGCATCGGGCCTCTAAATCGATACGACTGTTCTAGGAATCGACTGGTGTGTCGCGCACGTTCATTTCACTGAAATACACGATATTCTTCTCTCAGAAGCGAGTTTTCATGAGAAGAACGAACGTAAATGCTCGGAATACCGAAATCGAGATACCGTGTGTCAATATCGATGCGACTGGTCTAGGACTCGAATAGTGTGTCGAGAATGTTCATTTCAATCAAATACACTCGATTCGTGTTTCGGAAACGAGTTTTCATAATCGGAACGAACGCTAATTCTCGATATTCCAAACTCGAGGTATCGTATCTCCAAATCGATACGACTGTTCGAGGACTAGAATAGTGCTTTGCGCACGTTCATTTCACTTTAATTCACGAGATTTGTGCATCGGAAACCAGTTTTCATCATCCGAACGAATGCAAATGCTCGATAAACCGAATACGAGATACCGTGTGTCAATATCGATGCGACTGTTCTAGTACTCCAATAGTGTGTCATTTCATCGTTCATTTCAATGAAATACACGCGATTCGAACATCGGAAACGAGTTTTCATCATCGGAACGAACGCTAATTCTCGATATTCCAAAATCGGGGAATCATGCCTCCAAATCGATACGACTGTTCTAGGAATCGACTGGTGTGTCGCGCACGTTCATTTCACTGAAATACACGATATTCTTCTCTCAGAAGCGAGATTTCGTGAGCAGAACGAACGTAAATGCTCGGAATACCGAAATCGAGGCATCGTGCCTCTAAATCGATACTACTGGTCTAGGACTCGAATAGTGTGTCGAGAATGTTCATTTCAATCAAATACACGCGATTCGAGCATCGGAAACGAGTTTTCTTTATCGGACCGAACGCTAATGCTCGATATTCCGAAATCGGGTCATCGTGCCTCCAAATCGATACGAGTGTTCTAGGAATCGACTGGTGTGTCGCGCACGTTCATTTCACTGGAATACACGATATTCTTCTCTCAGAAGCGAGATTTCATGAGCAGAACGAACGTAAATGCTCGGAATACCGAAATCGAGGCATCGTGCCTCTAAATCGATACTACTGGTCTAGGACTCGAATAGTGTGTCGAGAATGTTCATTTCAATCAAATACACGCGATTCGAGCTTCGGAAACGAGTTTTCATAATCGGAACGAACGCTAATTCTCGATATTCCAAACTCGAGGTATCGTGTCTCCAAATCGATACGACTGTTCTTGGACTAGAATAGTGTGTCGCGCACGTTCATTTCACTCAAATACAACATATTTATGTATCGGAACCGAGTTTTCATCATCGCAACCAACACTAATGCTCGATATACCGAAATCGAGATAGCGTATCTCCAAAACGATATGATTGTTCTACGACTCCAATAGTGCGTCGCGCACGATCATTTCACTGAAATACACGATATTCTTCTCTCAGAAGCGAGTTTTCATGAGCAGAACGAACGTAAATGCTCGGAATACCGAAATCGAGGTACCGTATGTCAATATCGATGCGACTGGTCTAGGACTCGAACAGTGTGTCGAGAATGTTCATTTCAATCAAATACACGCGATTCGAGCTTCGGAAACGAGTCTTCATAATCGGAACGAACGCTAATTCTCGATATTCCGAAATCGGGGCATCGTGCCTCTAAATCGATACGACTGTTCTAGGACTAGAATAGTGCATTGCCTACGTTCATTTCACTTTAATTCACGAGATTTGTGCATCGGAAACCAGTTTTGAACATCCGAACGAATGCAAATGCTCGATAAACCGAATACGAGATACCGTGTGTCATAATCGATGCGACTGTTCTAGGACTCCAATAGTGTGTCATTTCATCGTTCATTTCAATGAAATACACGCGATTCGAACATCGGAAACGAGTTTTCATCATCGGAACGAACGCTAATTCTCCATATTCCGAAATCGAGTTATCGTTTCTCCAAATCGATACGACTGTTTGAAGACTCGAATTGTGCGACGAGCACGTTCATTTCACTGAAATACACGATATTCTTCTCTCAGAAGCGAGTTTTCCAGAGCAGAACGAACGTAAATGCTCGGAATAACGAAATCGAGGTACCGTGTGTCAATATCGATACGACTGGTCTAGGACTCGAATAGTGTGTCGAGCACGTTCATTTCACTGAAATACACGATATTCTTCTCTCAGAAGCGAGTTTTCATGAGCAGAACGAACGTAAATGCTCGATAAACCGAATTCGAGATACCGTGTGTCAATGTCGATACGACTGTTCTAGGACTCGAATAATGTGTCGAGAATCTTCATCTCAATGAAATACACGCGATTCGAGGAGCGGAAACGAGTTTCCATCATCCGAACGAATGCAAATACGCGATAAACCAAATTCGAGGTACCGTGTGTCAATATCGATGCGACTGGTCTAGGACTCGAATAGTGTGTCAAGAATGTTCATTTCAATGAAATACACGTGATTCGAGCATCGGAAACGAGTTTTCTTCATCGGACCGAATGCTAATGCTCGATATTCCAAAATCGGGGAATCATGCCTCCAAATCGACACGACTGTTCTAGAAATCGACTGGTGTGTCGCGCACGTTCATTTAACTGAAATACACGATATTCTTCTCTCAGAAGCTAGTTTTCACTAGCAGAAGGAACGTAAATGCTCGGAATACCGAAATCGAGGTACCGTGTGTCAATATCGATGCGACTGGTCTAGGACTCGAACAGTGTGTCGAGAATGTTCATTTCAATCAAATACACGCGATTCGAGCTTCGGAAACGTGTCTTCACAATCGGAACGAACGCTAATTCTCGATATTCCGAAATCGGGGCATCGGGCCTCTAAATCGATACTATTGTTCTAGGACTCGAATAGTGCGTCGAGCACGTTCATTTCACTGAAATAGACGATATTCTTCTCTCAGAAGCGAGTTTTCATGAGAAGAACGAACGTAAATGCTCGGAATACCGAAATCGAGGTACCGTGTGTCAATATCGATGCGACTGTTCTAGGACTCCAATAGTGTGTCATTTCATCGTTCATTTCAAGGAAATACACGCGATTCGAACATCGGAGACGAGTTTTCATCATCGGAACGAACGCTAATTCTCCTTCTTCCGAAATCGGGGCATCGGGCCTCTAAATCGATACTATTGTTCTAGGACTCGAATAGTGCGTCGCGCACGTTCATTTCACTGAAATACACGATATTCTTCTCTCAGAAGCTAGTTTTCACTAGCAGAACGAACGTAAATGCTCGGAATACCGAAATCGAGGTACCGTGTGTCAATATCGATGCGACTGGTCTAGGACTCGAACAGTGTGTCGAGAATGTTCATTTCAATCAAATACACGCGATTCGAGCTTCGGAAACGTGTCTTCACAATCGGAACGAACGCTAATTCTCGATATTCCGAAATCGGGGCATCGGGCCTCTAAATCGATACTATTGTTCTAGGACTCGAATAGTGCGTCGCGCACGTTCATTTCACTGAAATACACGATATTCTTCTCTCAGAAGCTAGTTTTCACTAGCAGAACGAACGTAAATGCTCGGAATACCGAAATCGAGGTACCGTGTGTCAATATCGATGCGACTGGTCTAGGACTCGAACAGTGTGTCGAGAATGTTCATTTCAATCAAATACACGCGATTCGAGCTTCGGAAACGAGTCTTCATAATCGGAACGAACGCTAATTCTCGATATTCCGAAATCGGGGCATCGTGCCTCTAAATCGATACGACTGTTCTAGGACTAGAATAGTGTATTGCCTACGTTCATTTCACTTTAATTCACGAGATTTGTGCATCGGAAACCAGTTTTCATCATCCGAACGAATGCAAATGCTCGATAAACCAAATTCGAGGTACCGTGTGTCAATATCGATGCGACTGGTCTAGGACTCGAATAGTGTGTCGAGAATGTTCATTTCAATGAAATACACGTGATTCGAGCATCGGAAACGAGTTTTCTTCATCGGACCGAATGCTAATGCTCGATATTCCAAAATCGGGGAATCATGCCTCCAAATCGATACGACTGTTCTAGAAATCGACAGGTCTGTCGCGCACGTTCATTTAACTGAAATACACGATATTCTTCTCTCAGAAGCTAGTTTTCACTAGCAGAACGAACGTAAATGCTCGGAATACCGAAATCGAGGTACCGTGTGTCAATATCGATGCGACTGGTCTAGGACTCGAACAGTGTGTCGAGAATGTTCATTTCAATCAAATACACGCGATTCGAGCTTCGGAAACGAGTCTTCACAATCGGAACGAACGCTAATTCTCGATATTCCGAAATCGGGGCATCGGGCCTCTAAATCGATACTATTGTTCTAGGACTCGAATAGTGCGTCGAGCACGTTCATTTCACTGAAATAGACGATATTCTTCTCTCAGAAGCGAGTTTTCATGAGCAGAACGAACTTAAATGCTCGGAATACCGAAATCGAGATACCGTGTGTCAATATCGATGCGACTGTTCTAGGACTCGAATAGTGTGTCGAGAATGTTCATCTCAATGAAATACACGCGATTCGAGCAGCGGAAACGAGTTTCCATCATCCGAACGAATGCAAATGCTCGTAAACCGAATACGAGATACCGTGTGTCAATATCGATGCGACTGTTCTAGGACTCCAATAGTGTGTCATTTCATCGTTCATTTCAAGGAAATACACGCGATTCGAACATCGGAAACGAGTTTTCATCATCGGAACGAACGCTAATTCTCGATATTCCGAAATCGGGGCATCGGGCCTCTAAATCGATACGACTGTTCTAGGAATCGACTGGTGTGTCGCGCACGTTCATTTCACTGAAATACACGATATTCTTCTCTCAGAAGCGAGTTTTCATGAGAAGAACGAACGTAAATGCTCGGAATACCGAAATCGAGATACCGTGTGTCAATATCGATGCGACTGATCTAGGACTCGAATAGTGTGTCGAGAATGTTCATTTCAATCAAATACACTCGATTCGTGTTTCGGAAACGAGTTTTCATAATCGGAACGAACGCTAATTCTCGATATTCCAAACTCGAGGTATCGTATCTCCAAATCGATACGACTGTTCGAGGACTAGAATAGTGCATTGCGCACGTTCATTTCACTTTAGTTCACGAGATTTGTGCATCGGAAACCAGTTTTCATCATCCGAACGAATGCAAATGCTCGATAAACCGAATACGAGATACCGTGTGTCAATATCGATGCGACTGTTCTAGGACTCCAATAGTGTGTCATTTCATCGTTCATTTCAAGGAAATACACGCGATTCGAACATCGGAGACGAGTTTTCATCATCGGAACGAACGCTAATTCTCGATATTCCGAAATCGGGGCATCGGGCCTCTAAATCGATACGACAGTTCTAGGAATCGACTGGTGTGTCGCGCACGTTCATTTCACTGAAATACACGATATTCTTCTCTCAGAAGCTAGTTTTCACTAGCAGAACGAACGTAAATGCTCGGAATACCGAAATCGAGGTACCGTGTGTCAATATCGATGCGACTGGTCTAGGACTCGAACAGTGTGTCGAGAATGTTCATTTCAATCAAATACACGCGATTCGAGCTTCGGAAACGAGTCTTCACAATCGGAACGAACGCTAATTCTCGATATTCCGAAATCGGGGCATCGGGCCTCTAAATCGATACTATTGTTCTAGGACTCGAATAGTGCGTCGAGCACGTTCATTTCACTGAAATACACGATATTCTTCTCTCAGAAGCGAGTTTTCATGAGCAGAACGAACGTAAATGCTCGGAATACCGTAATCGAGGTACCGTGTGTCAATATCGATGCGACTGGTCTAGGACTCGAATAGTGTGTCGAGAATATTCATTTCAATCAAATACACGCGATTCGAACTTCGGAAACGAGTTTGCATAATCGGAACGAACGCTAATTCTCGATATTCCGAAATCGGGGCATCGTGCCTCTAAATCGATACGACTGGTCTAGGACTCGAATGGTGTGTCGAGAATGTTGATTTCAATCAAATACACTCGATTCGTGTTTCGGAAACGAGTTTTCATAATCGGAACGAACGATAATTCTCGATATTCCAAACTCGAGGTATCGTATCTCCAAATCGATACGACGGTTCTAGGACTAGAATAGTGCATTGCGCACGTTCATTTCACTTTAATTCACGAGATTTGTGCATCGGAAACCAGTTTTCATCATCCGAACGAATGCAAATGCTCGATAAACCGAATACGAGATACCGTGTGTCAATATCGATGCGACTGTTCTAGTACTCCAATAGTGTGTCATTTCATCGTTCATTTCAAGGAAATACACGCGATTCGAACATCGGAGACGAGTTTTCATCATCGGAACGAACGCTAATTCTCGATATTCCGAAATCGGGGCATCGGGCCTCTAAATCGATACTATTGTTCTAGGACTCGAATAGTGCGTCGAGCACGTTGATTTCACTGAAATACACGATATTCTTCTCTCAGAAGCGAGTTTTCATGAGCAGAACGAACGTAAATGCTCGGAATACCGTAATCGAGGTACCGTGTGTCAAAATCGATGCGACTGGTCTAGGACTCGAATAGTGTTTCGAGACTGTTCATTTCAATGAAATACACGTGATTCGAGCATCGGAAACGAGTTTTCTTTATCGGACCGAACGCTAATGCTCGATATTCCGAAATCGGGTCTACGTGCCTCCAAATCGATACGAGTGTTCTAGGAATCGACTGGTGTGTCGCGCACGTTCATTTCACTGAAATACACGATATTCTTCTCTCAGGAGCGAGATTTCATGAGCAGAACGAACGTAAATGCTCGGAATACCGAAATCGAGGCATCGTGCCTCTAAATCGATACTACTGGTCTAGGACTCGAATAGTGTGTCGAGAATGTTCATTTCAATCAAATACACGCGATTCGAGCTTCGGAAACGAGTTTTCATAATCGGAACGAACGCTAATTCTCGATATTCCAAACTCGAGGTATCGTGTCTCCAAATCGATACGACTGTTCTTGGACTAGAATAGTGTGTCGCGCACGTTCATTTCACTCAAATACAACATATTTATGTATCGGAACCGAGTTTTCATCATCGCAACCAACACTAATGCTCGATATACCGAAATCGAGATAGCGTATCTCCAAAACGATATGATTGTTCTACGACTCGAATAGTGCGTCGCGCACGATCATTTCACTGAAATACACGATATTCTTCTCTCAGAAGCGAGTTTTCATGAGCAGAACGAACGTAAATGCTCGGAATACCGAAATCGAGGTACCGTGTGTCAAAATCGATGCGACTGGTCTAGGACTCGAATAGTGTTTCGAGAATGTTCATTTCAATGAAATACACGATATTCTTCTCTCAGAAGCGAGTTTTCATGAGCAGAACGAACGTAAATGCTCGGAATACCGAAATCGAGATACCGTGTGTCAATATCGATGCGACTGGTCTAGGACTCGAGCAGTGTGTCGAGAATGTTCATTTCAATCAAATACACGCGATTCGAGCTTCGGAAACGAGTCTTCATAATCGGAACGAACGCTAATTCTCGATATTCCGAAATCGGGGCATCGTGCCTCTAAATCGATACGACTGTTCTAGGACTAGAATAGTGTATTGCCTACGTTCATTTCACTTTAATTCACGAGATTTGTGCATCGGAAACCAGTTTTCATCATCCGAACGAATGCAAATGCTCGATAAACCAAATTCGAGGTACCGTGTGTCAATATCGATGCGACTGGTCTAGGACTCGAATAGTGTGTCGAGAATGTTCATTTCAATGAAATACACGTGATTCGAGCATCGGAAACGAGTTTTCTTCATCGGACCGAATGCTAATGCTCGATATTCCAAAATCGGGGAATCATGCCTCCAAATCGATACGACTGTTCTAGAAATCGACAGGTCTGTCGCGCACGTTCATTTAACTGAAATACACGATATTCTTCTCTCAGAAGCTAGTTTTCACTAGCAGAACGAACGTAAATGCTCGGAATACCGAAATCGAGGTACCGTGTGTCAATATCGATGCGACTGGTCTAGGACTCGAACAGTGTGTCGAGAATGTTCATTTCAATCAAATACACGCGATTCGAGCTTCGGAAACGAGTCTTCACAATCGGAACGAACGCTAATTCTCGATATTCCGAAATCGGGGCATCGGGCCTCTAAATCGATACTATTGTTCTAGGACTCGAATAGTGCGTCGAGCACGTTCATTTCACTGAAATAGACGATATTCTTCTCTCAGAAGCGAGTTTTCATGAGCAGAACGAACTTAAATGCTCGGAATACCGAAATCGAGATACCGTGTGTCAATATCGATGCGACTGTTCTAGGACTCGAATAGTGTGTCGAGAATGTTCATCTCAATGAAATACACGCGATTCGAGCAGCGGAAACGAGTTTCCATCATCCGAACGAATGCAAATGCTCGTAAACCGAATACGAGATACCGTGTGTCAATATCGATGCGACTGTTCTAGGACTCCAATAGTGTGTCATTTCATCGTTCATTTCAAGGAAATACACGCGATTCGAACATCGGAAACGAGTTTTCATCATCGGAACGAACGCTAATTCTCGATATTCCGAAATCGGGGCATCGGGCCTCTAAATCGATACGACTGTTCTAGGAATCGACTGGTGTGTCGCGCACGTTCATTTCACTGAAATACACGATATTCTTCTCTCAGAAGCGAGTTTTCATGAGAAGAACGAACGTAAATGCTCGGAATACCGAAATCGAGATACCGTGTGTCAATATCGATGCGACTGGTCTAGGACTCGAATAGTGTGTCGAGAATGTTCATTTCAATCAAATACACTCGATTCGTGTTTCGGAAACGAGTTTTCATAATCGGAACGAACGCTAATTCTCGATATTCCAAACTCGAGGTATCGTATCTCCAAATCGATACGACTGTTCGAGGACTAGAATAGTGCTTTGCGCACGTTCATTTCACTTTAATTCACGAGATTTGTGCATCGGAAACCAGTTTTCATCATCCGAACGAATGCAAATGCTCGATAAACCGAATACGAGATACCGTGTGTCAATATCGATGCGACTGTTCTAGTACTCCAATAGTGTGTCATTTCATCGTTCATTTCAATGAAATACACGCGATTCGAACATCGGAAACGAGTTTTCATCATCGGAACGAACGCTAATTCTCGATATTCCAAAATCGGGGAATCATGCCTCCAAATCGATACGACTGTTCTAGGAATCGACTGGTGTGTCGCGCACGTTCATTTCACTGAAATACACGATATTCTTCTCTCAGAAGCTAGTTTTCACTAGCAGAACGAACGTAAATGCTCGGAATACCGAAATCGAGGTACCGTATGTCAATATCGATGCGACTGGTCTAGGACTCGAACAGTGTGTCGAGAATGTTCATTTCAATCAAATACACGCGATTCGAGCTTCGGAAACGAGTCTTCACAATCGGAACGAACGCTAATTCTCGATATTCCGAAATCGGGGCATCGGGCCTCTAAATCGATACTATTGTTCTAGGACTCGAATAGTGCGTCGAGCATGTTCATTTCACTGAAATAGACGATATTCTTCTCTCAGAAGCGAGTTTTCATGAGAAGAACGAACGTAAATGCTCGGAATACCGAAATCGAGATACCGTGTGTCAATATCGATGCGACTGATCTAGGACTCGAATAGTGTGTCGAGAATGTTCATTTCAATCAAATACACTCGATTCGTGTTTCGGAAACGAGTTTTCATAATCGGAACGAACGCTAATTCTCGATATTCCAAACTCGAGGTATCGTATCTCCAAATCGATACGACTGTTCGAGGACTAGAATAGTGCATTGCGCACGTTCATTTCACTTTAGTTCACGAGATTTGTGCATCGGAAACCAGTTTTCATCATCCGAACGAATGCAAATGCTCGATAAACCGAATACGAGATACCGTGTGTCAATATCGATGCGACTGTTCTAGGACTCCAATAGTGTGTCATTTCATCGTTCATTTCAAGGAAATACACGCGATTCGAACATCGGAAACGAGTTTTCATCATCGGAACGAACGCTAATTCTCCATATTCCGAAATCGAGTTATCGTTGCTCCAAATCGATACGACTGTTCTAGGACTCGAATAGTGCGTCGAGCACGTTCATTTCACTGGAATACACGATATTCTTCTCTCAGAAGCGAGATTTCGTGAGCAGAACGAACGTAAATGCTCGGAATACCGAAATCGAGGCATCGTGCCTCTAAATCGATACTACTGGTCTAGGACTCGAATAGTGTGTCGAGAATGTTCATTTCAATCAAATACACGCGATTCGAGCATCGGAAACGAGTTTTCTTTATCGGACCGAACGCTAATGCTCGATATTCCGAAATCGGGTCATCGTGCCTCCAAATCGATACGAGTGTTCTAGGAATCGACTGGTGTGTCGCGCACGTTCATTTCACTGGAATACACGATATTCTTCTCTCAGAAGCGAGATTTCATGAGCAGAACGAACGTAAATGCTCGGAATACCGAAATCGAGGCATCGTGCCTCTAAATCGATACTACTGGTCTAGGACTCGAATAGTGTGTCGAGAATGTTCATTTCAATCAAATACACGCGATTCGAGCTTCGGAAACGAGTTTTCATAATCGGAACGAACGCTAATTCTCGATATTCCAAACTCGAGGTATCGTGTCTCCAAATCGATACGACTGTTCTTGGACTAGAATAGTGTGTCGCGCACGTTCATTTCACTCAAATACAACATATTTATGTATCGGAACCGAGTTTTCATCATCGCAACCAACACTAATGCTCGATATACCGAAATCGAGATAGCGTATCTCCAAAACGATATGATTGTTCTACGACTCCAATAGTGCGTCGCGCACGATCATTTCACTGAAATACACGATATTCTTCTCTCAGAAGCGAGTTTTCATGAGCAGAACGAACGTAAATGCTCGGAATACCGAAATCGAGGTACCGTATGTCAATATCGATGCGACTGGTCTAGGACTCGAACAGTGTGTCGAGAATGTTCATTTCAATCAAATACACGCGATTCGAGCTTCGGAAACGAGTCTTCATAATCGGAACGAACGCTAATTCTCGATATTCCGAAATCGGGGCATCGTGCCTCTAAATCGATACGACTGTTCTAGGACTAGAATAGTGCATTGCCTACGTTCATTTCACTTTAATTCACGAGATTTGTGCATCGGAAACCAGTTTTGAACATCCGAACGAATGCAAATGCTCGATAAACCGAATACGAGATACCGTGTGTCATAATCGATGCGACTGTTCTAGGACTCCAATAGTGTGTCATTTCATCGTTCATTTCAATGAAATACACGCGATTCGAACATCGGAAACGAGTTTTCATCATCGGAACGAACGCTAATTCTCCATATTCCGAAATCGAGTTATCGTTTCTCCAAATCGATACGACTGTTTGAAGACTCGAATTGTGCGACGAGCACGTTCATTTCACTGAAATACACGATATTCTTCTCTCAGAAGCGAGTTTTCCAGAGCAGAACGAACGTAAATGCTCGGAATAACGAAATCGAGGTACCGTGTGTCAATATCGATACGACTGGTCTAGGACTCGAATAGTGTGTCGAGCACGTTCATTTCACTGAAATACACGATATTCTTCTCTCAGAAGCGAGTTTTCATGAGCAGAACGAACGTAAATGCTCGATAAACCGAATTCGAGATACCGTGTGTCAATGTCGATACGACTGTTCTAGGACTCGAATAATGTGTCGAGAATCTTCATCTCAATGAAATACACGCGATTCGAGGAGCGGAAACGAGTTTCCATCATCCGAACGAATGCAAATACGCGATAAACCAAATTCGAGGTACCGTGTGTCAATATCGATGCGACTGGTCTAGGACTCGAATAGTGTGTCAAGAATGTTCATTTCAATGAAATACACGTGATTCGAGCATCGGAAACGAGTTTTCTTCATCGGACCGAATGCTAATGCTCGATATTCCAAAATCGGGGAATCATGCCTCCAAATCGACACGACTGTTCTAGAAATCGACTGGTGTGTCGCGCACGTTCATTTAACTGAAATACACGATATTCTTCTCTCAGAAGCTAGTTTTCACTAGCAGAAGGAACGTAAATGCTCGGAATACCGAAATCGAGGTACCGTGTGTCAATATCGATGCGACTGGTCTAGGACTCGAACAGTGTGTCGAGAATGTTCATTTCAATCAAATACACGCGATTCGAGCTTCGGAAACGTGTCTTCACAATCGGAACGAACGCTAATTCTCGATATTCCGAAATCGGGGCATCGGGCCTCTAAATCGATACTATTGTTCTAGGACTCGAATAGTGCGTCGAGCACGTTCATTTCACTGAAATAGACGATATTCTTCTCTCAGAAGCGAGTTTTCATGAGAAGAACGAACGTAAATGCTCGGAATACCGAAATCGAGGTACCGTGTCTCAATATCGATGCGACTGTTCTAGGACTCCAATAGTGTGTCATTTCATCGTTCATTTCAAGGAAATACACGCGATTCGAACATCGGAGACGAGTTTTCATCATCGGAACGAACGCTAATTCTCCTTCTTCCGAAATCGGGTCATCGGGCCTCTAAATCGATACTATTGTTCTAGGACTCGAATAGTGCGTCGCGCACGTTCATTTCACTGAAATACACGATATTCTTCTCTCAGAAGCTAGTTTTCACTAGCAGAACGAACGTAAATGCTCGGAATACCGAAATCGAGGTACCGTGTGTCAATATCGATGCGACTGGTCTAGGACTCGAACAGTGTGTCGAGAATGTTCATTTCAATCAAATACACGCGATTCGAGCTTCGGAAACGTGTCTTCACAATCGGAACGAACGCTAATTCTCGATATTCCGAAATCGGGGCATCGGGCCTCTAAATCGATACTATTGTTCTAGGACTCGAATAGTGCGTCGCGCACGTTCATTTCACTGAAATACACGATATTCTTCTCTCAGAAGCTAGTTTTCACTAGCAGAACGAACGTAAATGCTCGGAATACCGAAATCGAGGTACCGTGTGTCAATATCGATGCGACTGGTCTAGGACTCGAACAGTGTGTCGAGAATGTTCATTTCAATCAAATACACGCGATTCGAGGAGCGGAAACGAGTTTCCATCATCCGAACGAATGCAAATACGCGATAAACCAAATTCGAGGTACCGTGTGTCAATATCGATGCGACTGGTCTAGGACTCGAATAGTGTGTCAAGAATGTTCATTTCAATGAAATACACGTGATTCGAGCATCGGAAACGAGTTTTCTTCATCGGACCGAATGCTAATGCTCGATATTCCAAAATCGGGGAATCATGCCTCCAAATCGACACGACTGTTCTAGAAATCGACTGGTGTGTCGCGCACGTTCATTTAACTGAAATACACGATATTCTTCTCTCAGAAGCTAGTTTTCACTAGCAGAAGGAACGTAAATGCTCGGAATACCGAAATCGAGGTACCGTGTGTCAATATCGATGCGACTGGTCTAGGACTCGAACAGTGTGTCGAGAATGTTCATTTCAATCAAATACACGCGATTCGAGCTTCGGAAACGTGTCTTCACAATCGGAACGAACGCTAATTCTCGATATTCCGAAATCGGGGCATCGGGCCTCTAAATCGATACTATTGTTCTAGGACTCGAATAGTGCGTCGAGCACGTTCATTTCACTGAAATAGACGATATTCTTCTCTCAGAAGCGAGTTTTCATGAGAAGAACGAACGTAAATGCTCGGAATACCGAAATCGAGGTACCGTGTCTCAATATCGATGCGACTGTTCTAGGACTCCAATAGTGTGTCATTTCATCGTTCATTTCAAGGAAATACACGCGATTCGAACATCGGAGACGAGTTTTCATCATCGGAACGAACGCTAATTCTCCTTCTTCCGAAATCGGGGCATCGGGCCTCTAAATCGATACTATTGTTCTAGGACTCGAATAGTGCGTCGCGCACGTTCATTTCACTGAAATACACGATATTCTTCTCTCAGAAGCTAGTTTTCACTAGCAGAACGAACGTAAATGCTCGGAATACCGAAATCGAGGTACCGTGTGTCAATATCGATGCGACTGGTCTAGGACTCGAACAGTGTGTCGAGAATGTTCATTTCAATCAAATACACGCGATTCGAGCTTCGGAAACGTGTCTTCACAATCGGAACGAACGCTAATTCTCGATATTCCGAAATCGGGGCATCGGGCCTCTAAATCGATACTATTGTTCTAGGACTCGAATAGTGCGTCGCGCACGTTCATTTCACTGAAATACACGATATTCTTCTCTCAGAAGCTAGTTTTCACTAGCAGAACGAACGTAAATGCTCGGAATACCGAAATCGAGGTACCGTGTGTCAATATCGATGCGACTGGTCTAGGACTCGAACAGTGTGTCGAGAATGTTCATTTCAATCAAATACACGCGATTCGAGCTTCGGAAACGAGTCTTCATAATCGGAACGAACGCTAATTCTCGATATTCCGAAATCGGGGCATCGTGCCTCTAAATCGATACGACTGTTCTAGGACTAGAATAGTGCATTGCCTACGTTCATTTCACTTTAATTCACGAGATTTGTGCATCGGAAACCAGTTTTCATCATCCGAACGAATGCAAATGCTCGATAAACCAAATTCGAGGTACCGTGTGTCAATATCGATGCGACTGGTCTAGGACTCGAATAGTGTGTCGAGAATGTTCATTTCAATGAAATACACGTGATTCGAGCATCGGAAACGAGTTTTCTTCATCGGACCGAATGCTAATGCTCGATATTCCAAAATCGGGGAATCATGCCTCCAAATCGATACGACTGTTCTAGAAATCGACTGGTGTGTCGCGCACGTTCATTTAACTGAAATACACGATATTCTTCTCTCAGAAGCTAGTTTTCACTAGCAGAACGAACGTAAATGCTCGGAATACCGAAATCGAGGTACCGTGTGTCAATATCGATGCGACTGGTCTAGGACTCGAACAGTGTGTCGAGAATGTTCATTTCAATCAAATACACGCGATTCGAGCTTCGGAAACGAGTCTTCACAATCGGAACGAACGCTAATTCTCGATATTCCGAAATCGGGGAATCATGCCTCCAAATCGATACGACTGTTCTAGAAATCGACTGGTGTGTCGCGTACGTTCATTTAACTGAAATACACGATATTCTTCTCTCAGAAACTAGTTTTCACTAGCAGAACGAACGTAAATGCTCGGAATACCGAAATCGAGGTACCGTGTGTCAATATCGATGCGACTGGTCTAGGACTCGAACAGTGTGTCGAGAATGTTCATTTCAATCAAATACACGCGATTCGAGCTTCGGAAACGAGTCTTCACAATCGGAACGAACGCTAATTCTCGATATTCCGAAATCGGGGCATCGGGCCTCTAAATCGATACTATTGTTCTAGGACTCGAATAGTGCGTCGAGCACGTTCATTTCACTGAAATAGACGATATTCTTCTCTCAGAAGCGAGTTTTCATGAGCAGAACGAACTTAAATGCTCGGAATACCGAAATCGAGATACCGTGTGTCAATATCGATGCGACTGTTCTAGGACTCGAATAGTGTGTCGAGAATGTTCATCTCAATGAAGTACACGCGATTCGAGCTTCGGAAACGAGTTTTCATAATCGGAACGAACGCTAATTTTCGATATTCCAATCTCGAGGAATCGTATCTCCAAATCGATACGACTGTTCTAGGACTAGAATAGTGTGTCGCGCACGTTCATTTCACTCAAATACAACATATTTATGTATCGGAACCGAGTTTTCATCATCGTAACCAACACTAATGCTCGATATTCCGAAATCGGGGCATCGTCCCACCAAATCGATACGACTGTTCTAGGACTCGAGTATTGCGTCGAGCACGATCATTTCACTGAAATA
>OZ024692.1:8066572-8148572 GCA_964016905.1 Perithous albicinctus | reverse complement strand
ACTATTCTAGTCCAAGAACAGTCGTATCGATTTGGAGACACGATACCTCGAGTTTGGAATATCGAGAATTAGCGTTCGTTCCGATTATGAAAACTCGTTTCCGAAATACGAATCGAGTGTATTTGATTGAAATGAACATTCTCGACACACTATTCGAGTCCTAGACCAGTCGTATCGATTTAGAGGCACGATGCCCCGATTTCGGAATATCGAGAATTAGCGTTCGTTCCGATTATGCAAACTCGTTTCCGAAGCTCGAATCGCGTGTATTTGATTGAAATGAATATTCTCGACACACTATTCGATTCCTAGACCAGTCGCATCGATATTGACACACGGTACCTCGATTTCGGTATTCCGAGCATTTACGTTCGTTCTTCTCATGAAAACTCGCTTCTGAGAGAAGAATATCGTCTATTTCAGTGAAATGAACGTGCTCGACGCACTATTCGAGTCCTAGAACAATAGTATCGATTTAGAGGCCCGATGCCCCGATTTCGGAATATCGAGAATTAGCGTTCGTTCCGATTGTGAAGACTCGTTTCCGAAGCTCGATTCGCGTGTATTTGATTGAAATGAACATTCTCGACACACTGTTCGAGTCCTAGACCAGTCGCATCGATATTGACACACGGTACCTCGATTTCGGTATTCCGAGCATTTACGTTCGTTCTGCTAGTGAAAACTAGCTTCTGAGAGAAGAATATCGTGTATTTCAGTGAAATGATCGTGCGCGACACACCAGTCGATTCCTAGAACACTCGTATCGATTTGGAGGCACGATGACCCGATTTCGGAATATCGAGCATTAGCGTTCGGTCCGATAAAGAAAACTCGTTTCCGATGCTCGAATCACGTGTATTTCATTCAAATGAACAGTCTCGAAACACTATTCGAGTCCTAGACCAGTCGCATCGATTTTGACACACGGTACCTCGATTTCGGTATTCCGAGCATTTACGTTCGTTCTGCTCATGAAAACTCGCTTCTGAGAGAAGAATATCGTGTATTTCAGTGAAATGAACGTGCTCGACGCACTATTCGAGTCCTAGAACAGTCGTATCGATTTGGAGAAACGATAACTCGATTTCGGAATATGGAGAATTGGCGTTCGTTCCGATGATGAAAACTCGTTTCCGATGTTCGAATCGCGTGTATTTCATTGAAATGAACGATGAAATGACACACTATTGGAGTCCTAGAACAGTCGCATCGATATTGACACACGGTATCTCGTATTCGGTTTATCGAGCATTTGCATTCGTTCGGATGATGAAAACTGGTTTCCGATGCACAAATCTCGTGAATTAAAGTGAAATGAACGTGCGCAAAGCACTATTCTAGTCCTAGAACAGTCGAATCGATTTGGAGATACGATACCTCGAGTTTGGAATATCGAGAATTAGCGTTCGTTCCGATTATGAAAACTAGTTTCCGAAATACGAATCGAGTGTATTTGATTGAAATGAACATTCTCGACACACTATTCGAGTCCTAGACCAGTCGTATCGATTTAGAGGCACGATGCCCCGATTTCGGAATATCGAGAATTAGCGTTCGTTCCGATTATGCAAACTCGTTTCCGAAGCTCGAATCGCGTGTATTTGATTGAAATGAATATTCTCGACACACTATTCGATTCCTAGACCAGTCGCATCGATATTGACACACGGTACCTCGATTACGGTATTCCGAGCATTTACGTTCGTTCTGCTCATGAAAACTCGCTTCTGAGAGAAGAATATCGTGTATTTCAGTGAAATGAACGTGCTCGACGCACTATTCGAGTCCTAGAACAATAGTATCGATTTAGAGGCCCGATGCCCCGATTTCGGAATAAGGAGAATTAGCGTTCGTTCCGATGATGAAAACTCGTCTCCGATGTACGAATCGCGTGTATTTCCTTGAAATGAACGATGAAATGACACAATATTGGAGTCCTAGAACAGTCGCATCGATTATGACACACGGTATCTCGTATTCGGTTTATCGAGCATTTGCATTCGTTCGGATGATGAAAACTGGTTTCCGATGCACAAATCTCGTGAATTAAAGTGAAATGAACGTGCGCAAAGCACTATTCTAGTCCTAGAACAGTCGAATCGATTTGGAGATACGATACCTCGAGTTTGGAATATCGAGAATTAGCGTTCGTTCCGATTATGAAAACTAGTTTCCGAAATACGAATCGAGTGTATTTGATTGAAATGAACATTCTCGACACACTATTCGAGTCCTAGACCAGTCGTATCGATTTAGAGGCACGATGCCCCGATTTCGGAATATCGAGAATTAGCGTTCGTTCCGATTATGAAGACTAGTTTCCGAAGCTCGAATCGCGTGTATTTGATTGAAATGAACATTCTCGACACACTGTTCGAGTCCTAGACCAGTCGCATCGATATTGACACACGGTACCTCGATTTCGGTATTCCGAGCATTTACGTTCGTTCTGCTCATGAAAACTCGCTTCTGAGAGAAGAATATCGTGTATTTCAGTGAAATGATCGTGCGCGACGCACTATTCGAGTCGTAGAACAATCATATCGTTTTGGAGATACGCTATCTCGATTTCGGTATATCGAGCATTAGTGTTGGTTGCGATGACGAAAACTCGGTTCCGATACATAAATATGTTGTATTTGAGTGAAATGAACGTGCGCGACACACTATTCTAGTCCAAGAACAGTCGTATCGATTTGGAGACACGATACCTCGAGTTTGGAATATCGAGAATTAGCGTTCGTTCCGATTATGCAAACTCGTTTCCGAAGCTCGAATCGCGTGTATTTGATTGAAATGAATATTCTCGACACACTATTCGATTCCTAGACCAGTCGCATCGATATTGACACACGGTACCTCGATTTCGGTATTCCGAGCATTTACGTTCGTTCTTCTCATGAAAACTCGCTTCTGAGAGAAGAATATCGTCTATTTCAGTGAAATGAACGTGCTCGACGCACTATTCGAGTCCTAGAACAATAGTATCGATTTAGAGGCCCGATGCCCCGATTTCGGAATATCGAGAATTAGCGTTCGTTCCGATTGTGAAGACTCGTTTCCGAAGCTCGATTCGCGTGTATTTGATTGAAATGAACATTCTCGACACACTGTTCGAGTCCTAGACCAGTCGCATCGATATTGACACACGGTACCTCGATTTCGGTATTCCGAGCATTTACGTTCGTTCTGCTAGTGAAAACTAGCTTCTGAGAGAAGAATATCGTGTATTTCAGTGAAATGATCGTGCGCGACACACCAGTCGATTCCTAGAACACTCGTATCGATTTGGAGGCACGATGACCCGATTTCGGAATATCGAGCATTAGCGTTCGGTCCGATAAAGAAAACTCGTTTCCGATGCTCGAATCACGTGTATTTCATTCAAATGAACAGTCTCGAAACACTATTCGAGTCCTAGACCAGTCGCATCGATTTTGACACACGGTACCTCGATTTCGGTATTCCGAGCATTTACGTTCGTTCTGCTCATGAAAACTCGCTTCTGAGAGAAGAATATCGTGTATTTCAGTGAAATGAACGTGCTCGACGCACTATTCGAGTCCTAGAACAGTCGTATCGATTTGGAGAAACGATAACTCGATTTCGGAATATGGAGAATTGGCGTTCGTTCCGATGATGAAAACTCGTTTCCGATGTTCGAATCGCGTGTATTTCATTGAAATGAACGATGAAATGACACACTATTGGAGTCCTAGAACAGTCGCATCGATATTGACACACGGTATCTCGTATTCGGTTTATCGAGCATTTGCATTCGTTCGGATGATGAAAACTGGTTTCCGATGCACAAATCTCGTGAATTAAAGTGAAATGAACGTGCGCAATGCACTATTCTAGTCCTAGAACAGTCGTATCGATTTGGAGATACGATACCTCGAGTTTGGAATATCGAGAATTAGCGTTCGTTCCGATTATGAAAACTCGTTTCCAAAATACGAATCGAGTGTATTTGATTGAAATGAACATTCTCGACACACTATTCGAGTCCTAGACCAGTCGTATCGATTTAGAGGCACGATGCCCCGATTTCGGAATATCGAGAATTAGCGTTCGTTCCGATTATGCAAACTCGTTTCCGAAGCTCGAATCGCGTGTATTTGATTGAAATGAATATTCTCGACACACTATTCGATTCCTAGACCAGTCGCATCGATATTGACACACGGTACCTCGATTTCGGTATTCCGAGCATTTACGTTCGTTCTTCTCATGAAAACTCGCTTCTGAGAGAAGAATATCGTCTATTTCAGTGAAATGAACGTGCTCGACGCACTATTCGAGTCCTAGAACAATAGTATCGATTTAGAGGCCCGATGCCCCGATTTCGGAATATCGAGAATTAGCGTTCGTTCCGATCGTGAAGACTCGTTTCCGAAGCTCGATTCGCGTGTATTTGATTGAAATGAACATTCTCGACACACTGTTCGAGTCCTAGACCAGTCGCATCGATATTGACACACGGTACCTCGATTTCGGTATTCCGAGCATTTACGTTCGTTCTGCTAGTGAAAACTAGCTTCTGAGAGAAGAATATCGTGTATTTCAGTGAAATGATCGTGCGCGACACACCAGTCGATTCCTAGAACACTCGTATCGATTTGGAGGCACGATGACCCGATTTCGGAATATCGAGCATTAGCGTTCGGTCCGATAAAGAAAACTCGTTTCCGATGCTCGAATCACGTGTATTTCATTCAAATGAACAGTCTCGAAACACTATTCGAGTCCTAGACCAGTCGCATCGATTTTGACACACGGTACCTCGATTTCGGTATTCCGAGCATTTACGTTCGTTCTGCTCATGAAAACTCGCTTCTGAGAGAAGAATATCGTGTATTTCAGTGAAATGAACGTGCTCGACGCACTATTCGAGTCCTAGAACAGTCGTATCGATTTGGAGAAACGATAACTCGATTTCGGAATATGGAGAATTGGCGTTCGTTCCGATGATGAAAACTCGTTTCCGATGTTCGAATCGCGTGTATTTCATTGAAATGAACGATGAAATGACACACTATTGGAGTCCTAGAACAGTCGCATCGATATTGACACACGGTATCTCGTATTCGGTTTATCGAGCATTTGCATTCGTTCGGATGATGAAAACTGGTTTCCGATGCACAAATCTCGTGAATTAAAGTGAAATGAACGTGCGCAAAGCACTATTCTAGTCCTAGAACAGTCGAATCGATTTGGAGATACGATACCTCGAGTTTGGAATATCGAGAATTAGCGTTCGTTCCGATTATGAAAACTAGTTTCCGAAATACGAATCGAGTGTATTTGATTGAAATGAACATTCTCGACACACTATTCGAGTCCTAGACCAGTCGTATCGATTTAGAGGCACGATGCCCCGATTTCGGAATATCGAGAATTAGCGTTCGTTCCGATTATGCAAACTCGTTTCCGAAGCTCGAATCGCGTGTATTTGATTGAAATGAATATTCTCGACACACTATTCGATTCCTAGACCAGTCGCATCGATATTGACACACGGTACCTCGATTACGGTATTCCGAGCATTTACGTTCGTTCTGCTCATGAAAACTCGCTTCTGAGAGAAGAATATCGTGTATTTCAGTGAAATGAACGTGCTCGACGCACTATTCGAGTCCTAGAACAATAGTATCGATTTAGAGGCCCGATGCCCCGATTTCGGAATAAGGAGAATTAGCGTTCGTTCCGATGATGAAAACTCGTCTCCGATGTACGAATCGCGTGTATTTCCTTGAAATGAACGATGAAATGACACAATATTGGAGTCCTAGAACAGTCGCATCGATTATGACACACGGTATCTCGTATTCGGTTTATCGAGCATTTGCATTCGTTCGGATGATGAAAACTGGTTTCCGATGCACAAATCTCGTGAATTAAAGTGAAATGAACGTGCGCAAAGCACTATTCTAGTCCTAGAACAGTCGAATCGATTTGGAGATACGATACCTCGAGTTTGGAATATCGAGAATTAGCGTTCGTTCCGATTATGAAAACTAGTTTCCGAAATACGAATCGAGTGTATTTGATTGAAATGAACATTCTCGACACACTATTCGAGTCCTAGACCAGTCGTATCGATTTAGAGGCACGATGCCCCGATTTCGGAATATCGAGAATTAGCGTTCGTTCCGATTATGAAGACTAGTTTCCGAAGCTCGAATCGCGTGTATTTGATTGAAATGAACATTCTCGACACACTGTTCGAGTCCTAGACCAGTCGCATCGATATTGACACACGGTACCTCGATTTCGGTATTCCGAGCATTTACGTTCGTTCTGCTCATGAAAACTCGCTTCTGAGAGAAGAATATCGTGTATTTCAGTGAAATGATCGTGCGCGACGCACTATTCGAGTCGTAGAACAATCATATCGTTTTGGAGATACGCTATCTCCATTTCGGTATATCGAGCATTAGTGTTGGTTGCGATGACGAAAACTCGGTTCCGATACATAAATATGTTGTATTTGAGTGAAATGAACGTGCGCGACACACTATTCTAGTCCAAGAACAGTCGTATCGATTTGGAGACACGATACCTCGAGTTTGGAATATCGAGAATTAGCGTTCGTTCCGATTATGCAAACTCGTTTCCGAAGCTCGAATCGCGTGTATTTGATTGAAATGAATATTCTCGACACACTATTCGATTCCTAGACCAGTCGCATCGATATTGACACACGGTACCTCGATTTCGGTATTCCGAGCATTTACGTTCGTTCTTCTCATGAAAACTCGCTTCTGAGAGAAGAATATCGTCTATTTCAGTGAAATGAACGTGCTCGACGCACTATTCGAGTCCTAGAACAATAGTATCGATTTAGAGGCCCGATGCCCCGATTTCGGAATATCGAGAATTAGCGTTCGTTCCGATTGTGAAGACTCGTTTCCGAAGCTCGATTCGCGTGTATTTGATTGAAATGAACATTCTCGACACACTGTTCGAGTCCTAGACCAGTCGCATCGATATTGACACACGGTACCTCGATTTCGGTATTCCGAGCATTTACGTTCGTTCTGCTAGTGAAAACTAGCTTCTGAGAGAAGAATATCGTGTATTTCAGTGAAATGATCGTGCGCGACACACCAGTCGATTCCTAGAACACTCGTATCGATTTGGAGGCACGATGACCCGATTTCGGAATATCGAGCATTAGCGTTCGGTCCGATAAAGAAAACTCGTTTCCGATGCTCGAATCACGTGTATTTCATTCAAATGAACAGTCTCGAAACACTATTCGAGTCCTAGACCAGTCGCATCGATTTTGACACACGGTACCTCGATTTCGGTATTCCGAGCATTTACGTTCGTTCTGCTCATGAAAACTCGCTTCTGAGAGAAGAATATCGTGTATTTCAGTGAAATGAACGTGCTCGACGCACTATTCGAGTCCTAGAACAGTCGTATCGATTTGGAGAAACGATAACTCGATTTCGGAATATGGAGAATTGGCGTTCGTTCCGATGATGAAAACTCGTTTCCGATGTTCGAATCGCGTGTATTTCATTGAAATGAACGATGAAATGACACACTATTGGAGTCCTAGAACAGTCGCATCGATATTGACACACGGTATCTCGTATTCGGTTTATCGAGCATTTGCATTCGTTCGGATGATGAAAACTGGTTTCCGATGCACAAATCTCGTGAATTAAAGTGAAATGAACGTGCGCAATGCACTATTCTAGTCCTAGAACAGTCGTATCGATTTGGAGATACGATACCTCGAGTTTGGAATATCGAGAATTAGCGTTCGTTCCGATTATGAAAACTCGTTTCCAAAATACGAATCGAGTGTATTTGATTGAAATGAACATTCTCGACACACTATTCGAGTCCTAGACCAGTCGTATCGATTTAGAGGCACGATGCCCCGATTTCGGAATATCGAGAATTAGCGTTCGTTCCGATTATGCAAACTCGTTTCCGAAGCTCGAATCGCGTGTATTTCATTGAGATGAACGTTCTCGACGCACTATTCGAGTCCTAGACCAGTCGCATCGATTCAGACACACGGTACCTCGAATTCGGTTTACGAGCATTTGCATTCGTTCGGATGATGGAAACTCGTTTCCGCTGCTCGAATCGCGTGTATTTCATTGAGATGAACATTCTCGACACACTATTCGAGTCCTAGAACAGTCGTATCGACATTGACACACGGTATCTCGAATTCGGTTTATCGAGCATTTACGTTCGTTCTGCTCATGAAAACTCGCTTCTGAGAGAAGAATATCGTGTATTTCAGTGAAATGAACATTCTGGAAACACTATTCGAGTCCTAGACCAGTCGCATCGATTTTGACACACGGTACCTCGATTTCGGTATTCCGAGCATTTACGTTCGTTCTGCTCATGAAAACTCGCTTCTGAGAGAAGAATATCGTGTATTCCAGTGAAATGAACGTGCGCGACACACCAGTCGATTCCTAGAACACTCGTATCGATTTGGAGGCACGATGACCCGATTTCGGAATATCGAGCATTAGCGTTCGGTCCGATAAAGAAAACTCGTTTCCGATGCTCGAATCACGTGTATTTCATTGAAATGAACAGTCTCGAAACACTATTCGAGTCCTAGACCAGTCGCATCGATTTTGACACACGGTACCTCGATTTCGGTATTCCGAGCATTTACGTTCGTTCTGCTCATGAAAACTCGCTTCTGAGAGAAGAATATCGTGTATTTCAGTGAAATGAACGTGCTCGACGCACTATTCGAGTCCTAGAACAGTCGTATCGATTTGGAGAAACGATAACTCGATTTCGGAATATGGAGAATTAGCGTTCGTTCCGATGATGAAAACTCGTTTCCGATGTTCGAATCGCGTGTATTTCATTGAAATGAACGATGAAATGACACACTATTGGAGTCCTAGAACAGTCGCATCGATATTGACACACGGTATCTCGTATTCGGTTTATCGAGCATTTGCATTCGTTCGGATGATGAAAACTGGTTTCCGATGCACAAATCTCGTGAATTAAAGTGAAATGAACGTGCGCAATGCACTATTCTAGTCCTAGAACCGTCGTATCGATTTGGAGATACGATACCTCGAGTTTGGAATATCGAGAATTATCGTTCGTTCCGATTATGAAAACTAGTTTCCGAAATACGAATCGAGTGTATTTGATTGAAATGAACATTCTCGACACACTATTCGAGTCCTAGACCAGTCGTATCGATTTAGAGGCACGATGCCCCGATTTCGGAATATCGAGAATTAGCGTTCGTTCCGATTATGAAGACTAGTTTCCGAAGCTCGAATCGCGTGTATTTGATTGAAATGAACATTCTCGACACACTGTTCGAGTCCTAGACCAGTCGCATCGATATTGACACACGGTACCTCGATTTCGGTATTCCGAGCATTTACGTTCGTTCTGCTCATGAAAACTCGCTTCTGAGAGAAGAATATCGTGTATTTCAGTGAAATGATCGTGCGCGACGCACTATTCGAGTCGTAGAACAATCATATCGTTTTGGAGATACGCTATCTCGATTTCGGTATATCGAGCATTAGTGTTGGTTGCGATGATGAAAACTCGGTTCCGATACATAAATATGTTGTATTTGAGTGAAATGAACGTGCGCGACACACTATTCTAGTCCAAGAACAGTCGTATCGATTTGGAGACACGATACCTCGAGTTTGGAATATCGAGAATTAGCGTTCGTTCCGATTATGAAAACTCGTTTCCGAAATACGAATCGAGTGTATTTGATTGAAATGAACATTCTCGACACACTATTCGAGTCCTAGACCAGTCGTATCGATTTAGAGGCACGATGCCCCGATTTCGGAATATCGAGAATTAGCGTTCGTTCCGATTATGCAAACTCGTTTCCGAAGCTCGAATCGCGTGTATTTGATTGAAATGAATATTCTCGACACACTATTCGATTCCTAGACCAGTCGCATCGATATTGACACACGGTACCTCGATTTCGGTATTCCGAGCATTTACGTTCGTTCTTCTCATGAAAACTCGCTTCTGAGAGAAGAATATCGTCTATTTCAGTGAAATGAACGTGCTCGACGCACTATTCGAGTCCTAGAACAATAGTATCGATTTAGAGGCCCGATGCCCCGATTTCGGAATATCGAGAATTAGCGTTCGTTCCGATTGTGAAGACTCGTTTCCGAAGCTCGATTCGCGTGTATTTGATTGAAATGAACATTCTCGACACACTGTTCGAGTCCTAGACCAGTCGCATCGATATTGACACACGGTACCTCGATTTCGGTATTCCGAGCATTTACGTTCGTTCTGCTAGTGAAAACTAGCTTCTGAGAGAAGAATATCGTGTATTTCAGTGAAATGATCGTGCGCGACACACCAGTCGATTCCTAGAACACTCGTATCGATTTGGAGGCACGATGACCCGATTTCGGAATATCGAGCATTAGCGTTCGGTCCGATAAAGAAAACTCGTTTCCGATGCTCGAATCACGTGTATTTCATTCAAATGAACAGTCTCGAAACACTATTCGAGTCCTAGACCAGTCGCATCGATTTTGACACACGGTACCTCGATTTCGGTATTCCGAGCATTTACGTTCGTTCTGCTCATGAAAACTCGCTTCTGAGAGAAGAATATCGTGTATTTCAGTGAAATGAACGTGCTCGACGCACTATTCGAGTCCTAGAACAGTCGTATCGATTTGGAGAAACGATAACTCGATTTCGGAATATGGAGAATTGGCGTTCGTTCCGATGATGAAAACTCGTTTCCGATGTTCGAATCGCGTGTATTTCATTGAAATGAACGATGAAATGACACACTATTGGAGTCCTAGAACAGTCGCATCGATATTGACACACGGTATCTCGTATTCGGTTTATCGAGCATTTGCATTCGTTCGGATGATGAAAACTGGTTTCCGATGCACAAATCTCGTGAATTAAAGTGAAATGAACGTGCGCAAAGCACTATTCTAGTCCTAGAACAGTCGAATCGATTTGGAGATACGATACCTCGAGTTTGGAATATCGAGAATTAGCGTTCGTTCCGATTATGAAAACTAGTTTCCGAAATACGAATCGAGTGTATTTGATTGAAATGAACATTCTCGACACACTATTCGAGTCCTAGACCAGTCGTATCGATTTAGAGGCACGATGCCCCGATTTCGGAATATCGAGAATTAGCGTTCGTTCCGATTATGCAAACTCGTTTCCGAAGCTCGAATCGCGTGTATTTGATTGAAATGAATATTCTCGACACACTATTCGATTCCTAGACCAGTCGCATCGATATTGACACACGGTACCTCGATTACGGTATTCCGAGCATTTACGTTCGTTCTGCTCATGAAAACTCGCTTCTGAGAGAAGAATATCGTGTATTTCAGTGAAATGAACGTGCTCGACGCACTATTCGAGTCCTAGAACAATAGTATCGATTTAGAGGCCCGATGCCCCGATTTCGGAATAAGGAGAATTAGCGTTCGTTCCGATGATGAAAACTCGTCTCCGATGTACGAATCGCGTGTATTTCCTTGAAATGAACGATGAAATGACACAATATTGGAGTCCTAGAACAGTCGCATCGATTATGACACACGGTATCTCGTATTCGGTTTATCGAGCATTTGCATTCGTTCGGATGATGAAAACTGGTTTCCGATGCACAAATCTCGTGAATTAAAGTGAAATGAACGTGCGCAAAGCACTATTCTAGTCCTAGAACAGTCGAATCGATTTGGAGATACGATACCTCGAGTTTGGAATATCGAGAATTAGCGTTCGTTCCGATTATGAAAACTAGTTTCCGAAATACGAATCGAGTGTATTTGATTGAAATGAACATTCTCGACACACTATTCGAGTCCTAGACCAGTCGTATCGATTTAGAGGCACGATGCCCCGATTTCGGAATATCGAGAATTAGCGTTCGTTCCGATTATGAAGACTAGTTTCCGAAGCTCGAATCGCGTGTATTTGATTGAAATGAACATTCTCGACACACTGTTCGAGTCCTAGACCAGTCGCATCGATATTGACACACGGTACCTCGATTTCGGTATTCCGAGCATTTACGTTCGTTCTGCTCATGAAAACTCGCTTCTGAGAGAAGAATATCGTGTATTTCAGTGAAATGATCGTGCGCGACGCACTATTCGAGTCGTAGAACAATCATATCGTTTTGGAGATACGCTATCTCGATTTCGGTATATCGAGCATTAGTGTTGGTTGCGATGACGAAAACTCGGTTCCGATACATAAATATGTTGTATTTGAGTGAAATGAACGTGCGCGACACACTATTCTAGTCCAAGAACAGTCGTATCGATTTGGAGACACGATACCTCGAGTTTGGAATATCGAGAATTAGCGTTCGTTCCGATTATGCAAACTCGTTTCCGAAGCTCGAATCGCGTGTATTTGATTGAAATGAATATTCTCGACACACTATTCGATTCCTAGACCAGTCGCATCGATATTGACACACGGTACCTCGATTTCGGTATTCCGAGCATTTACGTTCGTTCTTCTCATGAAAACTCGCTTCTGAGAGAAGAATATCGTCTATTTCAGTGAAATGAACGTGCTCGACGCACTATTCGAGTCCTAGAACAATAGTATCGATTTAGAGGCCCGATGCCCCGATTTCGGAATATCGAGAATTAGCGTTCGTTCCGATTGTGAAGACTCGTTTCCGAAGCTCGATTCGCGTGTATTTGATTGAAATGAACATTCTCGACACACTGTTCGAGTCCTAGACCAGTCGCATCGATATTGACACACGGTACCTCGATTTCGGTATTCCGAGCATTTACGTTCGTTCTGCTAGTGAAAACTAGCTTCTGAGAGAAGAATATCGTGTATTTCAGTGAAATGATCGTGCGCGACACACCAGTCGATTCCTAGAACACTCGTATCGATTTGGAGGCACGATGACCCGATTTCGGAATATCGAGCATTAGCGTTCGGTCCGATAAAGAAAACTCGTTTCCGATGCTCGAATCACGTGTATTTCATTCAAATGAACAGTCTCGAAACACTATTCGAGTCCTAGACCAGTCGCATCGATTTTGACACACGGTACCTCGATTTCGGTATTCCGAGCATTTACGTTCGTTCTGCTCATGAAAACTCGCTTCTGAGAGAAGAATATCGTGTATTTCAGTGAAATGAACGTGCTCGACGCACTATTCGAGTCCTAGAACAGTCGTATCGATTTGGAGAAACGATAACTCGATTTCGGAATATGGAGAATTGGCGTTCGTTCCGATGATGAAAACTCGTTTCCGATGTTCGAATCGCGTGTATTTCATTGAAATGAACGATGAAATGACACACTATTGGAGTCCTAGAACAGTCGCATCGATATTGACACACGGTATCTCGTATTCGGTTTATCGAGCATTTGCATTCGTTCGGATGATGAAAACTGGTTTCCGATGCACAAATCTCGTGAATTAAAGTGAAATGAACGTGCGCAATGCACTATTCTAGTCCTAGAACAGTCGTATCGATTTGGAGATACGATACCTCGAGTTTGGAATATCGAGAATTAGCGTTCGTTCCGATTATGAAAACTCGTTTCCAAAATACGAATCGAGTGTATTTGATTGAAATGAACATTCTCGACACACTATTCGAGTCCTAGACCAGTCGTATCGATTTAGAGGCACGATGCCCCGATTTCGGAATATCGAGAATTAGCGTTCGTTCCGATTATGCAAACTCGTTTCCGAAGCTCGAATCGCGTGTATTTGATTGAAATGAATATTCTCGACACACTATTCGATTCCTAGACCAGTCGCATCGATATTGACACACGGTACCTCGATTTCGGTATTCCGAGCATTTACGTTCGTTCTTCTCATGAAAACTCGCTTCTGAGAGAAGAATATCGTCTATTTCAGTGAAATGAACGTGCTCGACGCACTATTCGAGTCCTAGAACAATAGTATCGATTTAGAGGCCCGATGCCCCGATTTCGGAATATCGAGAATTAGCGTTCGTTCCGATCGTGAAGACTCGTTTCCGAAGCTCGATTCGCGTGTATTTGATTGAAATGAACATTCTCGACACACTGTTCGAGTCCTAGACCAGTCGCATCGATATTGACACACGGTACCTCGATTTCGGTATTCCGAGCATTTACGTTCGTTCTGCTAGTGAAAACTAGCTTCTGAGAGAAGAATATCGTGTATTTCAGTGAAATGATCGTGCGCGACACACCAGTCGATTCCTAGAACACTCGTATCGATTTGGAGGCACGATGACCCGATTTCGGAATATCGAGCATTAGCGTTCGGTCCGATAAAGAAAACTCGTTTCCGATGCTCGAATCACGTGTATTTCATTCAAATGAACAGTCTCGAAACACTATTCGAGTCCTAGACCAGTCGCATCGATTTTGACACACGGTACCTCGATTTCGGTATTCCGAGCATTTACGTTCGTTCTGCTCATGAAAACTCGCTTCTGAGAGAAGAATATCGTGTATTTCAGTGAAATGAACGTGCTCGACGCACTATTCGAGTCCTAGAACAGTCGTATCGATTTGGAGAAACGATAACTCGATTTCGGAATATGGAGAATTGGCGTTCGTTCCGATGATGAAAACTCGTTTCCGATGTTCGAATCGCGTGTATTTCATTGAAATGAACGATGAAATGACACACTATTGGAGTCCTAGAACAGTCGCATCGATATTGACACACGGTATCTCGTATTCGGTTTATCGAGCATTTGCATTCGTTCGGATGATGAAAACTGGTTTCCGATGCACAAATCTCGTGAATTAAAGTGAAATGAACGTGCGCAAAGCACTATTCTAGTCCTAGAACAGTCGAATCGATTTGGAGATACGATACCTCGAGTTTGGAATATCGAGAATTAGCGTTCGTTCCGATTATGAAAACTAGTTTCCGAAATACGAATCGAGTGTATTTGATTGAAATGAACATTCTCGACACACTATTCGAGTCCTAGACCAGTCGTATCGATTTAGAGGCACGATGCCCCGATTTCGGAATATCGAGAATTAGCGTTCGTTCCGATTATGCAAACTCGTTTCCGAAGCTCGAATCGCGTGTATTTGATTGAAATGAATATTCTCGACACACTATTCGATTCCTAGACCAGTCGCATCGATATTGACACACGGTACCTCGATTACGGTATTCCGAGCATTTACGTTCGTTCTGCTCATGAAAACTCGCTTCTGAGAGAAGAATATCGTGTATTTCAGTGAAATGAACGTGCTCGACGCACTATTCGAGTCCTAGAACAATAGTATCGATTTAGAGGCCCGATGCCCCGATTTCGGAATAAGGAGAATTAGCGTTCGTTCCGATGATGAAAACTCGTCTCCGATGTACGAATCGCGTGTATTTCCTTGAAATGAACGATGAAATGACACAATATTGGAGTCCTAGAACAGTCGCATCGATTATGACACACGGTATCTCGTATTCGGTTTATCGAGCATTTGCATTCGTTCGGATGATGAAAACTGGTTTCCGATGCACAAATCTCGTGAATTAAAGTGAAATGAACGTGCGCAAAGCACTATTCTAGTCCTAGAACAGTCGAATCGATTTGGAGATACGATACCTCGAGTTTGGAATATCGAGAATTAGCGTTCGTTCCGATTATGAAAACTAGTTTCCGAAATACGAATCGAGTGTATTTGATTGAAATGAACATTCTCGACACACTATTCGAGTCCTAGACCAGTCGTATCGATTTAGAGGCACGATGCCCCGATTTCGGAATATCGAGAATTAGCGTTCGTTCCGATTATGAAGACTAGTTTCCGAAGCTCGAATCGCGTGTATTTGATTGAAATGAACATTCTCGACACACTGTTCGAGTCCTAGACCAGTCGCATCGATATTGACACACGGTACCTCGATTTCGGTATTCCGAGCATTTACGTTCGTTCTGCTCATGAAAACTCGCTTCTGAGAGAAGAATATCGTGTATTTCAGTGAAATGATCGTGCGCGACGCACTATTCGAGTCGTAGAACAATCATATCGTTTTGGAGATACGCTATCTCCATTTCGGTATATCGAGCATTAGTGTTGGTTGCGATGACGAAAACTCGGTTCCGATACATAAATATGTTGTATTTGAGTGAAATGAACGTGCGCGACACACTATTCTAGTCCAAGAACAGTCGTATCGATTTGGAGACACGATACCTCGAGTTTGGAATATCGAGAATTAGCGTTCGTTCCGATTATGCAAACTCGTTTCCGAAGCTCGAATCGCGTGTATTTGATTGAAATGAATATTCTCGACACACTATTCGATTCCTAGACCAGTCGCATCGATATTGACACACGGTACCTCGATTTCGGTATTCCGAGCATTTACGTTCGTTCTTCTCATGAAAACTCGCTTCTGAGAGAAGAATATCGTCTATTTCAGTGAAATGAACGTGCTCGACGCACTATTCGAGTCCTAGAACAATAGTATCGATTTAGAGGCCCGATGCCCCGATTTCGGAATATCGAGAATTAGCGTTCGTTCCGATTGTGAAGACTCGTTTCCGAAGCTCGATTCGCGTGTATTTGATTGAAATGAACATTCTCGACACACTGTTCGAGTCCTAGACCAGTCGCATCGATATTGACACACGGTACCTCGATTTCGGTATTCCGAGCATTTACGTTCGTTCTGCTAGTGAAAACTAGCTTCTGAGAGAAGAATATCGTGTATTTCAGTGAAATGATCGTGCGCGACACACCAGTCGATTCCTAGAACACTCGTATCGATTTGGAGGCACGATGACCCGATTTCGGAATATCGAGCATTAGCGTTCGGTCCGATAAAGAAAACTCGTTTCCGATGCTCGAATCACGTGTATTTCATTCAAATGAACAGTCTCGAAACACTATTCGAGTCCTAGACCAGTCGCATCGATTTTGACACACGGTACCTCGATTTCGGTATTCCGAGCATTTACGTTCGTTCTGCTCATGAAAACTCGCTTCTGAGAGAAGAATATCGTGTATTTCAGTGAAATGAACGTGCTCGACGCACTATTCGAGTCCTAGAACAGTCGTATCGATTTGGAGAAACGATAACTCGATTTCGGAATATGGAGAATTGGCGTTCGTTCCGATGATGAAAACTCGTTTCCGATGTTCGAATCGCGTGTATTTCATTGAAATGAACGATGAAATGACACACTATTGGAGTCCTAGAACAGTCGCATCGATATTGACACACGGTATCTCGTATTCGGTTTATCGAGCATTTGCATTCGTTCGGATGATGAAAACTGGTTTCCGATGCACAAATCTCGTGAATTAAAGTGAAATGAACGTGCGCAATGCACTATTCTAGTCCTAGAACAGTCGTATCGATTTGGAGATACGATACCTCGAGTTTGGAATATCGAGAATTAGCGTTCGTTCCGATTATGAAAACTCGTTTCCAAAATACGAATCGAGTGTATTTGATTGAAATGAACATTCTCGACACACTATTCGAGTCCTAGACCAGTCGTATCGATTTAGAGGCACGATGCCCCGATTTCGGAATATCGAGAATTAGCGTTCGTTCCGATTATGCAAACTCGTTTCCGAAGCTCGAATCGCGTGTATTTCATTGAGATGAACGTTCTCGACGCACTATTCGAGTCCTAGACCAGTCGCATCGATTCAGACACACGGTACCTCGAATTCGGTTTACGAGCATTTGCATTCGTTCGGATGATGGAAACTCGTTTCCGCTGCTCGAATCGCGTGTATTTCATTGAGATGAACATTCTCGACACACTATTCGAGTCCTAGAACAGTCGTATCGACATTGACACACGGTATCTCGAATTCGGTTTATCGAGCATTTACGTTCGTTCTGCTCATGAAAACTCGCTTCTGAGAGAAGAATATCGTGTATTTCAGTGAAATGAACATTCTGGAAACACTATTCGAGTCCTAGACCAGTCGCATCGATTTTGACACACGGTACCTCGATTTCGGTATTCCGAGCATTTACGTTCGTTCTGCTCATGAAAACTCGCTTCTGAGAGAAGAATATCGTGTATTCCAGTGAAATGAACGTGCGCGACACACCAGTCGATTCCTAGAACACTCGTATCGATTTGGAGGCACGATGACCCGATTTCGGAATATCGAGCATTAGCGTTCGGTCCGATAAAGAAAACTCGTTTCCGATGCTCGAATCACGTGTATTTCATTGAAATGAACAGTCTCGAAACACTATTCGAGTCCTAGACCAGTCGCATCGATTTTGACACACGGTACCTCGATTTCGGTATTCCGAGCATTTACGTTCGTTCTGCTCATGAAAACTCGCTTCTGAGAGAAGAATATCGTGTATTTCAGTGAAATGAACGTGCTCGACGCACTATTCGAGTCCTAGAACAGTCGTATCGATTTGGAGAAACGATAACTCGATTTCGGAATATGGAGAATTAGCGTTCGTTCCGATGATGAAAACTCGTTTCCGATGTTCGAATCGCGTGTATTTCATTGAAATGAACGATGAAATGACACACTATTGGAGTCCTAGAACAGTCGCATCGATATTGACACACGGTATCTCGTATTCGGTTTATCGAGCATTTGCATTCGTTCGGATGATGAAAACTGGTTTCCGATGCACAAATCTCGTGAATTAAAGTGAAATGAACGTGCGCAATGCACTATTCTAGTCCTAGAACCGTCGTATCGATTTGGAGATACGATACCTCGAGTTTGGAATATCGAGAATTATCGTTCGTTCCGATTATGAAAACTAGTTTCCGAAATACGAATCGAGTGTATTTGATTGAAATGAACATTCTCGACACACTATTCGAGTCCTAGACCAGTCGTATCGATTTAGAGGCACGATGCCCCGATTTCGGAATATCGAGAATTAGCGTTCGTTCCGATTATGAAGACTAGTTTCCGAAGCTCGAATCGCGTGTATTTGATTGAAATGAACATTCTCGACACACTGTTCGAGTCCTAGACCAGTCGCATCGATATTGACACACGGTACCTCGATTTCGGTATTCCGAGCATTTACGTTCGTTCTGCTCATGAAAACTCGCTTCTGAGAGAAGAATATCGTGTATTTCAGTGAAATGATCGTGCGCGACGCACTATTCGAGTCGTAGAACAATCATATCGTTTTGGAGATACGCTATCTCGATTTCGGTATATCGAGCATTAGTGTTGGTTGCGATGATGAAAACTCGGTTCCGATACATAAATATGTTGTATTTGAGTGAAATGAACGTGCGCGACACACTATTCTAGTCCAAGAACAGTCGTATCGATTTGGAGACACGATACCTCGAGTTTGGAATATCGAGAATTAGCGTTCGTTCCGATTATGAAAACTCGTTTCCGAAATACGAATCGAGTGTATTTGATTGAAATGAACATTCTCGACACACTATTCGAGTCCTAGACCAGTCGTATCGATTTAGAGGCACGATGCCCCGATTTCGGAATATCGAGAATTAGCGTTCGTTCCGATTATGCAAACTCGTTTCCGAAGCTCGAATCGCGTGTATTTGATTGAAATGAATATTCTCGACACACTATTCGATTCCTAGACCAGTCGCATCGATATTGACACACGGTACCTCGATTTCGGTATTCCGAGCATTTACGTTCGTTCTTCTCATGAAAACTCGCTTCTGAGAGAAGAATATCGTCTATTTCAGTGAAATGAACGTGCTCGACGCACTATTCGAGTCCTAGAACAATAGTATCGATTTAGAGGCCCGATGCCCCGATTTCGGAATATCGAGAATTAGCGTTCGTTCCGATTGTGAAGACTCGTTTCCGAAGCTCGATTCGCGTGTATTTGATTGAAATGAACATTCTCGACACACTGTTCGAGTCCTAGACCAGTCGCATCGATATTGACACACGGTACCTCGATTTCGGTATTCCGAGCATTTACGTTCGTTCTGCTAGTGAAAACTAGCTTCTGAGAGAAGAATATCGTGTATTTCAGTGAAATGATCGTGCGCGACACACCAGTCGATTCCTAGAACACTCGTATCGATTTGGAGGCACGATGACCCGATTTCGGAATATCGAGCATTAGCGTTCGGTCCGATAAAGAAAACTCGTTTCCGATGCTCGAATCACGTGTATTTCATTCAAATGAACAGTCTCGAAACACTATTCGAGTCCTAGACCAGTCGCATCGATTTTGACACACGGTACCTCGATTTCGGTATTCCGAGCATTTACGTTCGTTCTGCTCATGAAAACTCGCTTCTGAGAGAAGAATATCGTGTATTTCAGTGAAATGAACGTGCTCGACGCACTATTCGAGTCCTAGAACAGTCGTATCGATTTGGAGAAACGATAACTCGATTTCGGAATATGGAGAATTGGCGTTCGTTCCGATGATGAAAACTCGTTTCCGATGTTCGAATCGCGTGTATTTCATTGAAATGAACGATGAAATGACACACTATTGGAGTCCTAGAACAGTCGCATCGATATTGACACACGGTATCTCGTATTCGGTTTATCGAGCATTTGCATTCGTTCGGATGATGAAAACTGGTTTCCGATGCACAAATCTCGTGAATTAAAGTGAAATGAACGTGCGCAAAGCACTATTCTAGTCCTAGAACAGTCGAATCGATTTGGAGATACGATACCTCGAGTTTGGAATATCGAGAATTAGCGTTCGTTCCGATTATGAAAACTAGTTTCCGAAATACGAATCGAGTGTATTTGATTGAAATGAACATTCTCGACACACTATTCGAGTCCTAGACCAGTCGTATCGATTTAGAGGCACGATGCCCCGATTTCGGAATATCGAGAATTAGCGTTCGTTCCGATTATGCAAACTCGTTTCCGAAGCTCGAATCGCGTGTATTTGATTGAAATGAATATTCTCGACACACTATTCGATTCCTAGACCAGTCGCATCGATATTGACACACGGTACCTCGATTACGGTATTCCGAGCATTTACGTTCGTTCTGCTCATGAAAACTCGCTTCTGAGAGAAGAATATCGTGTATTTCAGTGAAATGAACGTGCTCGACGCACTATTCGAGTCCTAGAACAATAGTATCGATTTAGAGGCCCGATGCCCCGATTTCGGAATAAGGAGAATTAGCGTTCGTTCCGATGATGAAAACTCGTCTCCGATGTACGAATCGCGTGTATTTCCTTGAAATGAACGATGAAATGACACAATATTGGAGTCCTAGAACAGTCGCATCGATTATGACACACGGTATCTCGTATTCGGTTTATCGAGCATTTGCATTCGTTCGGATGATGAAAACTGGTTTCCGATGCACAAATCTCGTGAATTAAAGTGAAATGAACGTGCGCAAAGCACTATTCTAGTCCTAGAACAGTCGAATCGATTTGGAGATACGATACCTCGAGTTTGGAATATCGAGAATTAGCGTTCGTTCCGATTATGAAAACTAGTTTCCGAAATACGAATCGAGTGTATTTGATTGAAATGAACATTCTCGACACACTATTCGAGTCCTAGACCAGTCGTATCGATTTAGAGGCACGATGCCCCGATTTCGGAATATCGAGAATTAGCGTTCGTTCCGATTATGAAGACTAGTTTCCGAAGCTCGAATCGCGTGTATTTGATTGAAATGAACATTCTCGACACACTGTTCGAGTCCTAGACCAGTCGCATCGATATTGACACACGGTACCTCGATTTCGGTATTCCGAGCATTTACGTTCGTTCTGCTCATGAAAACTCGCTTCTGAGAGAAGAATATCGTGTATTTCAGTGAAATGATCGTGCGCGACGCACTATTCGAGTCGTAGAACAATCATATCGTTTTGGAGATACGCTATCTCGATTTCGGTATATCGAGCATTAGTGTTGGTTGCGATGACGAAAACTCGGTTCCGATACATAAATATGTTGTATTTGAGTGAAATGAACGTGCGCGACACACTATTCTAGTCCAAGAACAGTCGTATCGATTTGGAGACACGATACCTCGAGTTTGGAATATCGAGAATTAGCGTTCGTTCCGATTATGCAAACTCGTTTCCGAAGCTCGAATCGCGTGTATTTGATTGAAATGAATATTCTCGACACACTATTCGATTCCTAGACCAGTCGCATCGATATTGACACACGGTACCTCGATTTCGGTATTCCGAGCATTTACGTTCGTTCTTCTCATGAAAACTCGCTTCTGAGAGAAGAATATCGTCTATTTCAGTGAAATGAACGTGCTCGACGCACTATTCGAGTCCTAGAACAATAGTATCGATTTAGAGGCCCGATGCCCCGATTTCGGAATATCGAGAATTAGCGTTCGTTCCGATTGTGAAGACTCGTTTCCGAAGCTCGATTCGCGTGTATTTGATTGAAATGAACATTCTCGACACACTGTTCGAGTCCTAGACCAGTCGCATCGATATTGACACACGGTACCTCGATTTCGGTATTCCGAGCATTTACGTTCGTTCTGCTAGTGAAAACTAGCTTCTGAGAGAAGAATATCGTGTATTTCAGTGAAATGATCGTGCGCGACACACCAGTCGATTCCTAGAACACTCGTATCGATTTGGAGGCACGATGACCCGATTTCGGAATATCGAGCATTAGCGTTCGGTCCGATAAAGAAAACTCGTTTCCGATGCTCGAATCACGTGTATTTCATTCAAATGAACAGTCTCGAAACACTATTCGAGTCCTAGACCAGTCGCATCGATTTTGACACACGGTACCTCGATTTCGGTATTCCGAGCATTTACGTTCGTTCTGCTCATGAAAACTCGCTTCTGAGAGAAGAATATCGTGTATTTCAGTGAAATGAACGTGCTCGACGCACTATTCGAGTCCTAGAACAGTCGTATCGATTTGGAGAAACGATAACTCGATTTCGGAATATGGAGAATTGGCGTTCGTTCCGATGATGAAAACTCGTTTCCGATGTTCGAATCGCGTGTATTTCATTGAAATGAACGATGAAATGACACACTATTGGAGTCCTAGAACAGTCGCATCGATATTGACACACGGTATCTCGTATTCGGTTTATCGAGCATTTGCATTCGTTCGGATGATGAAAACTGGTTTCCGATGCACAAATCTCGTGAATTAAAGTGAAATGAACGTGCGCAATGCACTATTCTAGTCCTAGAACAGTCGTATCGATTTGGAGATACGATACCTCGAGTTTGGAATATCGAGAATTAGCGTTCGTTCCGATTATGAAAACTCGTTTCCAAAATACGAATCGAGTGTATTTGATTGAAATGAACATTCTCGACACACTATTCGAGTCCTAGACCAGTCGTATCGATTTAGAGGCACGATGCCCCGATTTCGGAATATCGAGAATTAGCGTTCGTTCCGATTATGCAAACTCGTTTCCGAAGCTCGAATCGCGTGTATTTGATTGAAATGAATATTCTCGACACACTATTCGATTCCTAGACCAGTCGCATCGATATTGACACACGGTACCTCGATTTCGGTATTCCGAGCATTTACGTTCGTTCTTCTCATGAAAACTCGCTTCTGAGAGAAGAATATCGTCTATTTCAGTGAAATGAACGTGCTCGACGCACTATTCGAGTCCTAGAACAATAGTATCGATTTAGAGGCCCGATGCCCCGATTTCGGAATATCGAGAATTAGCGTTCGTTCCGATCGTGAAGACTCGTTTCCGAAGCTCGATTCGCGTGTATTTGATTGAAATGAACATTCTCGACACACTGTTCGAGTCCTAGACCAGTCGCATCGATATTGACACACGGTACCTCGATTTCGGTATTCCGAGCATTTACGTTCGTTCTGCTAGTGAAAACTAGCTTCTGAGAGAAGAATATCGTGTATTTCAGTGAAATGATCGTGCGCGACACACCAGTCGATTCCTAGAACACTCGTATCGATTTGGAGGCACGATGACCCGATTTCGGAATATCGAGCATTAGCGTTCGGTCCGATAAAGAAAACTCGTTTCCGATGCTCGAATCACGTGTATTTCATTCAAATGAACAGTCTCGAAACACTATTCGAGTCCTAGACCAGTCGCATCGATTTTGACACACGGTACCTCGATTTCGGTATTCCGAGCATTTACGTTCGTTCTGCTCATGAAAACTCGCTTCTGAGAGAAGAATATCGTGTATTTCAGTGAAATGAACGTGCTCGACGCACTATTCGAGTCCTAGAACAGTCGTATCGATTTGGAGAAACGATAACTCGATTTCGGAATATGGAGAATTGGCGTTCGTTCCGATGATGAAAACTCGTTTCCGATGTTCGAATCGCGTGTATTTCATTGAAATGAACGATGAAATGACACACTATTGGAGTCCTAGAACAGTCGCATCGATATTGACACACGGTATCTCGTATTCGGTTTATCGAGCATTTGCATTCGTTCGGATGATGAAAACTGGTTTCCGATGCACAAATCTCGTGAATTAAAGTGAAATGAACGTGCGCAAAGCACTATTCTAGTCCTAGAACAGTCGAATCGATTTGGAGATACGATACCTCGAGTTTGGAATATCGAGAATTAGCGTTCGTTCCGATTATGAAAACTAGTTTCCGAAATACGAATCGAGTGTATTTGATTGAAATGAACATTCTCGACACACTATTCGAGTCCTAGACCAGTCGTATCGATTTAGAGGCACGATGCCCCGATTTCGGAATATCGAGAATTAGCGTTCGTTCCGATTATGCAAACTCGTTTCCGAAGCTCGAATCGCGTGTATTTGATTGAAATGAATATTCTCGACACACTATTCGATTCCTAGACCAGTCGCATCGATATTGACACACGGTACCTCGATTACGGTATTCCGAGCATTTACGTTCGTTCTGCTCATGAAAACTCGCTTCTGAGAGAAGAATATCGTGTATTTCAGTGAAATGAACGTGCTCGACGCACTATTCGAGTCCTAGAACAATAGTATCGATTTAGAGGCCCGATGCCCCGATTTCGGAATAAGGAGAATTAGCGTTCGTTCCGATGATGAAAACTCGTCTCCGATGTACGAATCGCGTGTATTTCCTTGAAATGAACGATGAAATGACACAATATTGGAGTCCTAGAACAGTCGCATCGATTATGACACACGGTATCTCGTATTCGGTTTATCGAGCATTTGCATTCGTTCGGATGATGAAAACTGGTTTCCGATGCACAAATCTCGTGAATTAAAGTGAAATGAACGTGCGCAAAGCACTATTCTAGTCCTAGAACAGTCGAATCGATTTGGAGATACGATACCTCGAGTTTGGAATATCGAGAATTAGCGTTCGTTCCGATTATGAAAACTAGTTTCCGAAATACGAATCGAGTGTATTTGATTGAAATGAACATTCTCGACACACTATTCGAGTCCTAGACCAGTCGTATCGATTTAGAGGCACGATGCCCCGATTTCGGAATATCGAGAATTAGCGTTCGTTCCGATTATGAAGACTAGTTTCCGAAGCTCGAATCGCGTGTATTTGATTGAAATGAACATTCTCGACACACTGTTCGAGTCCTAGACCAGTCGCATCGATATTGACACACGGTACCTCGATTTCGGTATTCCGAGCATTTACGTTCGTTCTGCTCATGAAAACTCGCTTCTGAGAGAAGAATATCGTGTATTTCAGTGAAATGATCGTGCGCGACGCACTATTCGAGTCGTAGAACAATCATATCGTTTTGGAGATACGCTATCTCCATTTCGGTATATCGAGCATTAGTGTTGGTTGCGATGACGAAAACTCGGTTCCGATACATAAATATGTTGTATTTGAGTGAAATGAACGTGCGCGACACACTATTCTAGTCCAAGAACAGTCGTATCGATTTGGAGACACGATACCTCGAGTTTGGAATATCGAGAATTAGCGTTCGTTCCGATTATGCAAACTCGTTTCCGAAGCTCGAATCGCGTGTATTTGATTGAAATGAATATTCTCGACACACTATTCGATTCCTAGACCAGTCGCATCGATATTGACACACGGTACCTCGATTTCGGTATTCCGAGCATTTACGTTCGTTCTTCTCATGAAAACTCGCTTCTGAGAGAAGAATATCGTCTATTTCAGTGAAATGAACGTGCTCGACGCACTATTCGAGTCCTAGAACAATAGTATCGATTTAGAGGCCCGATGCCCCGATTTCGGAATATCGAGAATTAGCGTTCGTTCCGATTGTGAAGACTCGTTTCCGAAGCTCGATTCGCGTGTATTTGATTGAAATGAACATTCTCGACACACTGTTCGAGTCCTAGACCAGTCGCATCGATATTGACACACGGTACCTCGATTTCGGTATTCCGAGCATTTACGTTCGTTCTGCTAGTGAAAACTAGCTTCTGAGAGAAGAATATCGTGTATTTCAGTGAAATGATCGTGCGCGACACACCAGTCGATTCCTAGAACACTCGTATCGATTTGGAGGCACGATGACCCGATTTCGGAATATCGAGCATTAGCGTTCGGTCCGATAAAGAAAACTCGTTTCCGATGCTCGAATCACGTGTATTTCATTCAAATGAACAGTCTCGAAACACTATTCGAGTCCTAGACCAGTCGCATCGATTTTGACACACGGTACCTCGATTTCGGTATTCCGAGCATTTACGTTCGTTCTGCTCATGAAAACTCGCTTCTGAGAGAAGAATATCGTGTATTTCAGTGAAATGAACGTGCTCGACGCACTATTCGAGTCCTAGAACAGTCGTATCGATTTGGAGAAACGATAACTCGATTTCGGAATATGGAGAATTGGCGTTCGTTCCGATGATGAAAACTCGTTTCCGATGTTCGAATCGCGTGTATTTCATTGAAATGAACGATGAAATGACACACTATTGGAGTCCTAGAACAGTCGCATCGATATTGACACACGGTATCTCGTATTCGGTTTATCGAGCATTTGCATTCGTTCGGATGATGAAAACTGGTTTCCGATGCACAAATCTCGTGAATTAAAGTGAAATGAACGTGCGCAATGCACTATTCTAGTCCTAGAACAGTCGTATCGATTTGGAGATACGATACCTCGAGTTTGGAATATCGAGAATTAGCGTTCGTTCCGATTATGAAAACTCGTTTCCAAAATACGAATCGAGTGTATTTGATTGAAATGAACATTCTCGACACACTATTCGAGTCCTAGACCAGTCGTATCGATTTAGAGGCACGATGCCCCGATTTCGGAATATCGAGAATTAGCGTTCGTTCCGATTATGCAAACTCGTTTCCGAAGCTCGAATCGCGTGTATTTCATTGAGATGAACGTTCTCGACGCACTATTCGAGTCCTAGACCAGTCGCATCGATTCAGACACACGGTACCTCGAATTCGGTTTACGAGCATTTGCATTCGTTCGGATGATGGAAACTCGTTTCCGCTGCTCGAATCGCGTGTATTTCATTGAGATGAACATTCTCGACACACTATTCGAGTCCTAGAACAGTCGTATCGACATTGACACACGGTATCTCGAATTCGGTTTATCGAGCATTTACGTTCGTTCTGCTCATGAAAACTCGCTTCTGAGAGAAGAATATCGTGTATTTCAGTGAAATGAACATTCTGGAAACACTATTCGAGTCCTAGACCAGTCGCATCGATTTTGACACACGGTACCTCGATTTCGGTATTCCGAGCATTTACGTTCGTTCTGCTCATGAAAACTCGCTTCTGAGAGAAGAATATCGTGTATTCCAGTGAAATGAACGTGCGCGACACACCAGTCGATTCCTAGAACACTCGTATCGATTTGGAGGCACGATGACCCGATTTCGGAATATCGAGCATTAGCGTTCGGTCCGATAAAGAAAACTCGTTTCCGATGCTCGAATCACGTGTATTTCATTGAAATGAACAGTCTCGAAACACTATTCGAGTCCTAGACCAGTCGCATCGATTTTGACACACGGTACCTCGATTTCGGTATTCCGAGCATTTACGTTCGTTCTGCTCATGAAAACTCGCTTCTGAGAGAAGAATATCGTGTATTTCAGTGAAATGAACGTGCTCGACGCACTATTCGAGTCCTAGAACAGTCGTATCGATTTGGAGAAACGATAACTCGATTTCGGAATATGGAGAATTAGCGTTCGTTCCGATGATGAAAACTCGTTTCCGATGTTCGAATCGCGTGTATTTCATTGAAATGAACGATGAAATGACACACTATTGGAGTCCTAGAACAGTCGCATCGATATTGACACACGGTATCTCGTATTCGGTTTATCGAGCATTTGCATTCGTTCGGATGATGAAAACTGGTTTCCGATGCACAAATCTCGTGAATTAAAGTGAAATGAACGTGCGCAATGCACTATTCTAGTCCTAGAACCGTCGTATCGATTTGGAGATACGATACCTCGAGTTTGGAATATCGAGAATTATCGTTCGTTCCGATTATGAAAACTAGTTTCCGAAATACGAATCGAGTGTATTTGATTGAAATGAACATTCTCGACACACTATTCGAGTCCTAGACCAGTCGTATCGATTTAGAGGCACGATGCCCCGATTTCGGAATATCGAGAATTAGCGTTCGTTCCGATTATGAAGACTAGTTTCCGAAGCTCGAATCGCGTGTATTTGATTGAAATGAACATTCTCGACACACTGTTCGAGTCCTAGACCAGTCGCATCGATATTGACACACGGTACCTCGATTTCGGTATTCCGAGCATTTACGTTCGTTCTGCTCATGAAAACTCGCTTCTGAGAGAAGAATATCGTGTATTTCAGTGAAATGATCGTGCGCGACGCACTATTCGAGTCGTAGAACAATCATATCGTTTTGGAGATACGCTATCTCGATTTCGGTATATCGAGCATTAGTGTTGGTTGCGATGATGAAAACTCGGTTCCGATACTTAAATATGTTGTATTTGAGTGAAATGAACGTGCGCGACACACTATTCTAGTCCAAGAACAGTCGTATCGATTTGGAGACACGATACCTCGAGTTTGGAATATCGAGAATTAGCGTTCGTTCCGATTATGAAAACTCGTTTCCGAAATACGAATCGAGTGTATTTGATTGAAATGAACATTCTCGACACACTATTCGAGTCCTAGACCAGTCGTATCGATTTAGAGGCACGATGCCCCGATTTCGGAATATCGAGAATTAGCGTTCGTTCCGATTATGCAAACTCGTTTCCGAAGCTCGAATCGCGTGTATTTGATTGAAATGAATATTCTCGACACACTATTCGATTCCTAGACCAGTCGCATCGATATTGACACACGGTACCTCGATTTCGGTATTCCGAGCATTTACGTTCGTTCTTCTCATGAAAACTCGCTTCTGAGAGAAGAATATCGTCTATTTCAGTGAAATGAACGTGCTCGACGCACTATTCGAGTCCTAGAACAATAGTATCGATTTAGAGGCCCGATGCCCCGATTTCGGAATATCGAGAATTAGCGTTCGTTCCGATTGTGAAGACTCGTTTCCGAAGCTCGATTCGCGTGTATTTGATTGAAATGAACATTCTCGACACACTGTTCGAGTCCTAGACCAGTCGCATCGATATTGACACACGGTACCTCGATTTCGGTATTCCGAGCATTTACGTTCGTTCTGCTAGTGAAAACTAGCTTCTGAGAGAAGAATATCGTGTATTTCAGTGAAATGATCGTGCGCGACACACCAGTCGATTCCTAGAACACTCGTATCGATTTGGAGGCACGATGACCCGATTTCGGAATATCGAGCATTAGCGTTCGGTCCGATAAAGAAAACTCGTTTCCGATGCTCGAATCACGTGTATTTCATTCAAATGAACAGTCTCGAAACACTATTCGAGTCCTAGACCAGTCGCATCGATTTTGACACACGGTACCTCGATTTCGGTATTCCGAGCATTTACGTTCGTTCTGCTCATGAAAACTCGCTTCTGAGAGAAGAATATCGTGTATTTCAGTGAAATGAACGTGCTCGACGCACTATTCGAGTCCTAGAACAGTCGTATCGATTTGGAGAAACGATAACTCGATTTCGGAATATGGAGAATTAGCGTTCGTTCCGATGATGAAAACTCGTTTCCGATGTTCGAATCGCGTGTATTTCATTGAAATGAACGATGAAATGACACACTATTGGAGTCCTAGAACAGTCGCATCGATATTGACACACGGTATCTCGTATTCGGTTTATCGAGCATTTGCATTCGTTCGGATGATGAAAACTGGTTTCCGATGCACAAATCTCGTGAACTAAAGTGAAATGAACGTGCGCAATGCACTATTCTAGTCCTAGAACAGTCGTATCGATTTGGAGATACGATACCTCGAGTTTGGAATATCGAGAATTAGCGTTCGTTCCGATTATGAAAACTCGTTTCCGAAATACGAATCGAGTGTATTTGATTGAAATGAACATTCTCGACACACTATTCGAGTCCTAGACCAGTCGTATCGATTTAGAGGCACGATGCCCCGATTTCGGAATATCGAGAATTAGCGTTCGTTCCGATTATGCAAACTCGTTTCCGAAGCTCGAATCGCGTGTATTTGATTGAAATGAATATTCTCGACACACTATTCGATTCCTAGACCAGTCGCATCGATATTGACACACGGTACCTCGATTACGGTATTCCGAGCATTTACGTTCGTTCTGCTCATGAAAACTCGCTTCTGAGAGAAGAATATCGTCTATTTCAGTGAAATGAACGTGCTCGACGCACTATTCGAGTCCTAGAACAATAGTATCGATTTAGAGGCCCGATGCCCCGATTTCGGAATATCGAGAATTAGCGTTCGTTCCGATTGTGAAGACTCGTTTCCGAAGCTCGAATCGCGTGTATTTGATTGAAATGAACATTCTCGACACACTGTTCGAGTCCTAGACCAGTCGCATCGATATTGACACACGGTACCTCGATTTCGGTATTCCGAGCATTTACGTTCGTTCTGCTAGTGAAAACTAGCTTCTGAGAGAAGAATATCGTGTATTTCAGTGAAATGAACGTGCGCGACACACCAGTCGATTCCTAGAACAGTCGTATCGATTTGGAGGCATGATTCCCCGATTTTGGAATATCGAGCATTAGCATTCGGTCCGATGAAGAAAACTCGTTTCCGATGCACGAATCACATGTATTTCATTGAAATGAACATTCTCGACACACTATTCGAGTCCTAGACCAGTGGAATCGATATTGACACACGGTACCTCGAATTTGGTTTATCGCGTATTTGCATTCGTTCGGATGATGGAAACTCGTTTCCGCTGCTCGAATCGCGTGTATTTCATTGAGATGAAGATTCTCGACACATTATTCGAGTCCTAGAACAGTCGTATCGACATTGACACACGGTACCTCGATTTCGTTATTCCGAGCATTTACGTTCGTTCTGCTCTGGAAAACTCGCTTCTGAGAGAAGAATATCGTGTATTTCAGTGAAATGAACGTGCTCGTCGCACTATTCGAGTCTTCAAACAGTCGTATCGATTTGGAGAAACGATAACTCGATTTCGGAATATGGAGAATTAGCGTTCGTTCCGATGATGAAAACTCGTTTCCGATGTTCGAATCGCGTGTATTTCATTGAAATGAACGATGAAATGACACACTATTGGAGTCCTAGAACAGTCGCATCGATTATGACACACGGTATCTCGTATTCGGTTTATCGAGCATTTGCATTCGTTCGGATGATGAAAACTGGTTTCCGATGCACAAATCTCGTGAATTAAAGTAAAATGAACGTAGGCAATGCACTATTCTAGTCCTAGAACAGTCGTATCGATTTAGAGGCACGATGCCCCGATTTCGGAATATCGAGAATTAGCGTTCGTTCCGATTATGAAGACTCGTTTCCGAAGCTCGAATCGCGTGTATTTGATTGAAATGAACATTCTCGACACACTGTTCGAGTCCTAGACCAGTCGCATCGATATTGACACACGGTACCTCGATTTCGGTATTCCGAGCATTTACGTTCGTTCTGCTCATGAAAACTCGCTTCTGAGAGAAGAATATCGTGTATTTCAGTGAAATGATCGTGCGCGACGCACTATTCGAGTCGTAGAACAATCATATCGTTTTGGAGATACGCTATCTCGATTTCGGTATATCGAGCATTAGTGTTGGTTGCGATGATGAAAACTCGGTTCCGATACATAAATATGTTGTATTTGAGTGAAATGAACGTGCGCGACACACTATTCTAGTCCAAGAACAGTCGTATCGATTTGGAGACACGATACCTCGAGTTTGGAATATCGAGAATTAGCGTTCGTTCCGATTATGAAAACTCGTTTCCGAAGCTCGAATCGCGTGTATTTGATTGAAATGAACATTCTCGACACACTGTTCGAGTCCTAGACCAGTAGTATCGATTTAGAGGCACGATGCCTCGATTTCGGTATTCCGAGCATTTACGTTCGTTCTGCTCATGAAATCTCGCTTCTGAGAGAAGAATATCGTGTATTTCAGTGAAATGAACGTGCGCGACACACCAGTCGATTCCTAGAACACTCGTATCGATTTGGAGGCACGTAGACCCGATTTCGGAATATCGAGCATTAGCGTTCGGTCCGATAAAGAAAACTCGTTTCCGATGCTCGAATCACGTGTATTTCATTGAAATGAACAGTCTCGAAACACTATTCGAGTCCTAGACCAGTCGCATCGATTTTGACACACGGTACCTCGATTTCGGTATTCCGAGCATTTACGTTCGTTCTGCTCATGAAAACTCGCTTCTGAGAGAAGAATATCGTGTATTTCAGTGAAATGAACGTGCTCGACGCACTATTCGAGTCCTAGAACAGTCGTATCGATTTGGAGAAACGATAACTCGATTTCGGAATATGGAGAATTGGCGTTCGTTCCGATGATGAAAACTCGTTTCCGATGTTCGAATCGCGTGTATTTCATTGAAATGAACGATGAAATGACACACTAGTGGAGTCCTAGAACAGTCGCATCGATATTGACACACGGTATCTCGTATTCGGTTTATCGAGCATTTGCATTCGTTCGGATGATGAAAACTGGTTTCCGATGCACAAATCTCGTGAATTAAAGTGAAATGAACGTGCGCAAAGCACTATTCTAGTCCTAGAACAGTCGAATCGATTTGGAGATACGATACCTCGAGTTTGGAATATCGAGAATTAGCGTTCGTTCCGATTATGAAAACTAGTTTCCGAAATACGAATCGAGTGTATTTGATTGAAATGAACATTCTCGACACACTGTTCGAGTCCTAGACCAGTAGTATCGATTTAGAGGCACGATGCCTCGATTTCGGTATTCCGAGCATTTACGTTCGTTCTGCTCATGAAATCTCGCTTCTGAGAGAAGAATATCGTGTATTTCAGTGAAATGAACGTGCGCGACACACCAGTCGATTCCTAGAACACTCGTATCGATTTGGAGGCACGTAGACCCGATTTCGGAATATCGAGCATTAGCGTTCGGTCCGATAAAGAAAACTCGTTTCCGATGCTCGAATCACGTGTATTTCATTGAAATGAACAGTCTCGAAACACTATTCGAGTCCTAGACCAGTCGCATCGATTTTGACACACGGTACCTCGATTTCGGTATTCCGAGCATTTACGTTCGTTCTGCTCATGAAAACTCGCTTCTGAGAGAAGAATATCGTGTATTTCAGTGAAATGAACGTGCTCGACGCACTATTCGAGTCCTAGAACAGTCGTATCGATTTGGAGAAACGATAACTCGATTTCGGAATATGGAGAATTGGCGTTCGTTCCGATGATGAAAACTCGTTTCCGATGTTCGAATCGCGTGTATTTCATTGAAATGAACGATGAAATGACACACTATTGGAGTCCTAGAACAGTCGCATCGATATTGACACACGGTATCTCGTATTCGGTTTATCGAGCATTTGCATTCGTTCGGATGATGAAAACTGGTTTCCGATGCACAAATCTCGTGAATTAAAGTGAAATGAACGTGCGCAAAGCACTATTCTAGTCCTAGAACAGTCGAATCGATTTGGAGATACGATACCTCGAGTTTGGAATATCGAGAATTAGCGTTCGTTCCGATTATGAAAACTAGTTTCCGAAATACGAATCGAGTGTATTTGATTGAAATGAACATTCTCGACACACTATTCGAGTCCTAGACCAGTCGTATCGATTTAGAGGCACGATGCCCCGATTTCGGAATATCGAGAATTAGCGTTCGTTCCGATTATGCAAACTCGTTTCCGAAGCTCGAATCGCGTGTATTTGATTGAAATGAATATTCTCGACACACTATTCGATTCCTAGACCAGTCGCATCGATATTGACACACGGTACCTCGATTACGGTATTCCGAGCATTTACGTTCGTTCTGCTCATGAAAACTCGCTTCTGAGAGAAGAATATCGTGTATTTCAGTGAAATGAACGTGCTCGACGCACTATTCGAGTCCTAGAACAATAGTATCGATTTAGAGGCCCGATGCCCCGATTTCGGAATAAGGAGAATTAGCGTTCGTTCCGATGATGAAAACTCGTCTCCGATGTACGAATCGCGTGTATTTCCTTGAAATGAACGATGAAATGACACAATATTGGAGTCCTAGAACAGTCGCATCGATTATGACACACGGTATCTCGTATTCGGTTTATCGAGCATTTGCATTCGTTCGGATGATGAAAACTGGTTTCCGATGCACAAATCTCGTGAATTAAAGTGAAATGAACGTGCGCAAAGCACTATTCTAGTCCTAGAACAGTCGAATCGATTTGGAGATACGATACCTCGAGTTTGGAATATCGAGAATTAGCGTTCGTTCCGATTATGAAAACTAGTTTCCGAAATACGAATCGAGTGTATTTGATTGAAATGAACATTCTCGACACACTATTCGAGTCCTAGACCAGTCGTATCGATTTAGAGGCACGATGCCCCGATTTCGGAATATCGAGAATTAGCGTTCGTTCCGATTATGAAGACTAGTTTCCGAAGCTCGAATCGCGTGTATTTGATTGAAATGAACATTCTCGACACACTGTTCGAGTCCTAGACCAGTCGCATCGATATTGACACACGGTACCTCGATTTCGGTATTCCGAGCATTTACGTTCGTTCTGCTCATGAAAACTCGCTTCTGAGAGAAGAATATCGTGTATTTCAGTGAAATGATCGTGCGCGACGCACTATTCGAGTCGTAGAACAATCATATCGTTTTGGAGATACGCTATCTCGATTTCGGTATATCGAGCATTAGTGTTGGTTGCGATGACGAAAACTCGGTTCCGATACATAAATATGTTGTATTTGAGTGAAATGAACGTGCGCGACACACTATTCTAGTCCAAGAACAGTCGTATCGATTTGGAGACACGATACCTCGAGTTTGGAATATCGAGAATTAGCGTTCGTTCCGATTATGAAAACTCGTTTCCGAAGCTCGAATCGCGTGTATTTGATTGAAATGAACATTCTCGACACACTATTCGAGTCCTAGACCAGTAGTATCGATTTAGAGGCACGATGCCTCGATTTCGGTATTCCGAGCATTTACGTTCGTTCTGCTCACGAAATCTCGCTTCTGAGAGAAGAATATCGTGTATTCCAGTGAAATGAACGTGCGCGACACACCAGTCGATTCCTAGAACACTCGTATCGATTTGGAGGCACGATGACCCGATTTCGGAATATCGAGCATTAGCGTTCGGTCCGATAAAGAAAACTCGTTTCCGATGCTCGAATCACGTGTATTTCATTGAAATGAACAGTCTCGAAACACTATTCGAGTCCTAGACCAGACGCATCGATTTTGACACACGGTACCTCGATTTCGGTATTCCGAGCATTTACGTTCGTTCTGCTCATGAAAACTCGCTTCTGAGAGAAGAATATCGTGTATTTCAGTGAAATGAACGTGCTCGACGCACTATTCGAGTCCTAGAACAGTCGTATCGATTTGGAGAAACGATAACTCGATTTCGGAATATGGAGAATTGGCGTTCGTTCCGATGATGAAAACTCGTTTCCGATGTTCGAATCGCGTGTATTTCATTGAAATGAACGATGAAATGACACACTATTGGAGTCCTAGAACAGTCGCATCGATATTAACACACGGTATCTCGTATTCGGTTTATCGAGCATTTGCATTCGTTCGGATGATGAAAACTGGTTTCCGATGCACAAATCTCGTGAATTAAAGTGAAATGAACGTGCGCAATGCACTATTCTAGTCCTAGAACAGTCGTATCGATTTGGAGATACGATACCTCGAGTTTGGAATATCGAGAATTAGCGTTCGTTCCGATTATGAAAACTCGTTTCCGAAATACGAATCGAGTGTATTTGATTGAAATGAACATTCTCGACACACTATTCGAGTCCTAGACCAGTCGTATCGATTTAGAGGCACGATGCCCCGATTTCGGAATATCGAGAATTAGCGTTCGTTCCGATTATGCAAACTCGTTTCCGAAGCTCGAATCGCGTGTATTTCATTGAGATGAACGTTCTCGACGCACTATTCGAGTCCTAGACCAGTCGCATCGATTCAGACACACGGTACCTCGAATTCGGTTTACGAGCATTTGCATTCGTTCGGATGATGGAAACTCGTTTCCGCTGCTCGAATCGCGTGTATTTCATTGAGATGAACATTCTCGACACACTATTCGAGTCCTAGAACAGTCGTATCGACATTGACACACGGTATCTCGAATTCGGTTTATCGAGCATTTACGTTCGTTCTGCTCATGAAAACTCGCTTCTGAGAGAAGAATATCGTGTATTTCAGTGAAATGAACATTCTGGAAACACTATTCGAGTCCTAGACCAGTCGCATCGATTTTGACACACGGTACCTCGATTTCGGTATTCCGAGCATTTACGTTCGTTCTGCTCATGAAAACTCGCTTCTGAGAGAAGAATATCGTGTATTCCAGTGAAATGAACGTGCGCGACACACCAGTCGATTCCTAGAACACTCGTATCGATTTGGAGGCACGATGACCCGATTTCGGAATATCGAGCATTAGCGTTCGGTCCGATAAAGAAAACTCGTTTCCGATGCTCGAATCACGTGTATTTGATTGAAATGAATATTCTCGACACACTATTCGATTCCTAGACCAGTCGCATCGATATTGACACACGGTACCTCGATTTCGGTATTCCGAGCATTTACGTTCGTTCTTCTCATGAAAACTCGCTTCTGAGAGAAGAATATCGTCTATTTCAGTGAAATGAACGTGCTCGACGCACTATTCGAGTCCTAGAACAATAGTATCGATTTAGAGGCCCGATGCCCCGATTTCGGAATATCGAGAATTAGCGTTCGTTCCGATTGTGAAGACTCGTTTCCGAAGCTCGATTCGCGTGTATTTGATTGAAATGAACATTCTCGACACACTGTTCGAGTCCTAGACCAGTCGCATCGATATTGACACACGGTACCTCGATTTCGGTATTCCGAGCATTTACGTTCGTTCTGCTAGTGAAAACTAGCTTCTGAGAGAAGAATATCGTGTATTTCAGTGAAATGATCGTGCGCGACACACCAGTCGATTCCTAGAACACTCGTATCGATTTGGAGGCACGATGACCCGATTTCGGAATATCGAGCATTAGCGTTCGGTCCGATAAAGAAAACTCGTTTCCGATGCTCGAATCACGTGTATTTCATTCAAATGAACAGTCTCGAAACACTATTCGAGTCCTAGACCAGTCGCATCGATTTTGACACACGGTACCTCGATTTCGGTATTCCGAGCATTTACGTTCGTTCTGCTCATGAAAACTCGCTTCTGAGAGAAGAATATCGTGTATTTCAGTGAAATGAACGTGCTCGACGCACTATTCGAGTCCTAGAACAGTCGTATCGATTTGGAGAAACGATAACTCGATTTCGGAATATGGAGAATTGGCGTTCGTTCCGATGATGAAAACTCGTTTCCGATGTTCGAATCGCGTGTATTTCATTGAAATGAACGATGAAATGACACACTATTGGAGTCCTAGAACAGTCGCATCGATATTGACACACGGTATCTCGTATTCGGTTTATCGAGCATTTGCATTCGTTCGGATGATGAAAACTGGTTTCCGATGCACAAATCTCGTGAATTAAAGTGAAATGAACGTGCGCAAAGCACTATTCTAGTCCTAGAACAGTCGAATCGATTTGGAGATACGATACCTCGAGTTTGGAATATCGAGAATTAGCGTTCGTTCCGATTATGAAAACTAGTTTCCGAAATACGAATCGAGTGTATTTGATTGAAATGAACATTCTCGACACACTATTCGAGTCCTAGACCAGTCGTATCGATTTAGAGGCACGATGCCCCGATTTCGGAATATCGAGAATTAGCGTTCGTTCCGATTATGCAAACTCGTTTCCGAAGCTCGAATCGCGTGTATTTGATTGAAATGAATATTCTCGACACACTATTCGATTCCTAGACCAGTCGCATCGATATTGACACACGGTACCTCGATTACGGTATTCCGAGCATTTACGTTCGTTCTGCTCATGAAAACTCGCTTCTGAGAGAAGAATATCGTGTATTTCAGTGAAATGAACGTGCTCGACGCACTATTCGAGTCCTAGAACAATAGTATCGATTTAGAGGCCCGATGCCCCGATTTCGGAATAAGGAGAATTAGCGTTCGTTCCGATGATGAAAACTCGTCTCCGATGTACGAATCGCGTGTATTTCCTTGAAATGAACGATGAAATGACACAATATTGGAGTCCTAGAACAGTCGCATCGATTATGACACACGGTATCTCGTATTCGGTTTATCGAGCATTTGCATTCGTTCGGATGATGAAAACTGGTTTCCGATGCACAAATCTCGTGAATTAAAGTGAAATGAACGTGCGCAAAGCACTATTCTAGTCCTAGAACAGTCGAATCGATTTGGAGATACGATACCTCGAGTTTGGAATATCGAGAATTAGCGTTCGTTCCGATTATGAAAACTAGTTTCCGAAATACGAATCGAGTGTATTTGATTGAAATGAACATTCTCGACACACTATTCGAGTCCTAGACCAGTCGTATCGATTTAGAGGCACGATGCCCCGATTTCGGAATATCGAGAATTAGCGTTCGTTCCGATTATGAAGACTAGTTTCCGAAGCTCGAATCGCGTGTATTTGATTGAAATGAACATTCTCGACACACTGTTCGAGTCCTAGACCAGTCGCATCGATATTGACACACGGTACCTCGATTTCGGTATTCCGAGCATTTACGTTCGTTCTGCTCATGAAAACTCGCTTCTGAGAGAAGAATATCGTGTATTTCAGTGAAATGATCGTGCGCGACGCACTATTCGAGTCGTAGAACAATCATATCGTTTTGGAGATACGCTATCTCGATTTCGGTATATCGAGCATTAGTGTTGGTTGCGATGACGAAAACTCGGTTCCGATACATAAATATGTTGTATTTGAGTGAAATGAACGTGCGCGACACACTATTCTAGTCCAAGAACAGTCGTATCGATTTGGAGACACGATACCTCGAGTTTGGAATATCGAGAATTAGCGTTCGTTCCGATTATGAAAACTCGTTTCCGAAGCTCGAATCGCGTGTATTTGATTGAAATGAACATTCTCGACACACTATTCGAGTCCTAGACCAGTAGTATCGATTTAGAGGCACGATGCCTCGATTTCGGTATTCCGAGCATTTACGTTCGTTCTGCTCACGAAATCTCGCTTCTGAGAGAAGAATATCGTGTATTCCAGTGAAATGAACGTGCGCGACACACCAGTCGATTCCTAGAACACTCGTATCGATTTGGAGGCACGATGACCCGATTTCGGAATATCGAGCATTAGCGTTCGGTCCGATAAAGAAAACTCGTTTCCGATGCTCGAATCACGTGTATTTCATTGAAATGAACAGTCTCGAAACACTATTCGAGTCCTAGACCAGACGCATCGATTTTGACACACGGTACCTCGATTTCGGTATTCCGAGCATTTACGTTCGTTCTGCTCATGAAAACTCGCTTCTGAGAGAAGAATATCGTGTATTTCAGTGAAATGAACGTGCTCGACGCACTATTCGAGTCCTAGAACAGTCGTATCGATTTGGAGAAACGATAACTCGATTTCGGAATATGGAGAATTGGCGTTCGTTCCGATGATGAAAACTCGTTTCCGATGTTCGAATCGCGTGTATTTCATTGAAATGAACGATGAAATGACACACTATTGGAGTCCTAGAACAGTCGCATCGATATTAACACACGGTATCTCGTATTCGGTTTATCGAGCATTTGCATTCGTTCGGATGATGAAAACTGGTTTCCGATGCACAAATCTCGTGAATTAAAGTGAAATGAACGTGCGCAATGCACTATTCTAGTCCTAGAACAGTCGTATCGATTTGGAGATACGATACCTCGAGTTTGGAATATCGAGAATTAGCGTTCGTTCCGATTATGAAAACTCGTTTCCGAAATACGAATCGAGTGTATTTGATTGAAATGAACATTCTCGACACACTATTCGAGTCCTAGACCAGTCGTATCGATTTAGAGGCACGATGCCCCGATTTCGGAATATCGAGAATTAGCGTTCGTTCCGATTATGCAAACTCGTTTCCGAAGCTCGAATCGCGTGTATTTCATTGAGATGAACGTTCTCGACGCACTATTCGAGTCCTAGACCAGTCGCATCGATTCAGACACACGGTACCTCGAATTCGGTTTACGAGCATTTGCATTCGTTCGGATGATGGAAACTCGTTTCCGCTGCTCGAATCGCGTGTATTTCATTGAGATGAACATTCTCGACACACTATTCGAGTCCTAGAACAGTCGTATCGACATTGACACACGGTATCTCGAATTCGGTTTATCGAGCATTTACGTTCGTTCTGCTCATGAAAACTCGCTTCTGAGAGAAGAATATCGTGTATTTCAGTGAAATGAACATTCTGGAAACACTATTCGAGTCCTAGACCAGTCGCATCGATTTTGACACACGGTACCTCGATTTCGGTATTCCGAGCATTTACGTTCGTTCTGCTCATGAAAACTCGCTTCTGAGAGAAGAATATCGTGTATTCCAGTGAAATGAACGTGCGCGACACACCAGTCGATTCCTAGAACACTCGTATCGATTTGGAGGCACGATGACCCGATTTCGGAATATCGAGCATTAGCGTTCGGTCCGATAAAGAAAACTCGTTTCCGATGCTCGAATCACGTGTATTTGATTGAAATGAATATTCTCGACACACTATTCGATTCCTAGACCAGTCGCATCGATATTGACACACGGTACCTCGATTTCGGTATTCCGAGCATTTACGTTCGTTCTTCTCATGAAAACTCGCTTCTGAGAGAAGAATATCGTCTATTTCAGTGAAATGAACGTGCTCGACGCACTATTCGAGTCCTAGAACAATAGTATCGATTTAGAGGCCCGATGCCCCGATTTCGGAATATCGAGAATTAGCGTTCGTTCCGATTGTGAAGACTCGTTTCCGAAGCTCGATTCGCGTGTATTTGATTGAAATGAACATTCTCGACACACTGTTCGAGTCCTAGACCAGTCGCATCGATATTGACACACGGTACCTCGATTTCGGTATTCCGAGCATTTACGTTCGTTCTGCTAGTGAAAACTAGCTTCTGAGAGAAGAATATCGTGTATTTCAGTGAAATGATCGTGCGCGACACACCAGTCGATTCCTAGAACACTCGTATCGATTTGGAGGCACGATGACCCGATTTCGGAATATCGAGCATTAGCGTTCGGTCCGATAAAGAAAACTCGTTTCCGATGCTCGAATCACGTGTATTTCATTCAAATGAACAGTCTCGAAACACTATTCGAGTCCTAGACCAGTCGCATCGATTTTGACACACGGTACCTCGATTTCGGTATTCCGAGCATTTACGTTCGTTCTGCTCATGAAAACTCGCTTCTGAGAGAAGAATATCGTGTATTTCAGTGAAATGAACGTGCTCGACGCACTATTCGAGTCCTAGAACAGTCGTATCGATTTGGAGAAACGATAACTCGATTTCGGAATATGGAGAATTGGCGTTCGTTCCGATGATGAAAACTCGTTTCCGATGTTCGAATCGCGTGTATTTCATTGAAATGAACGATGAAATGACACACTATTGGAGTCCTAGAACAGTCGCATCGATATTGACACACGGTATCTCGTATTCGGTTTATCGAGCATTTGCATTCGTTCGGATGATGAAAACTGGTTTCCGATGCACAAATCTCGTGAATTAAAGTGAAATGAACGTGCGCAAAGCACTATTCTAGTCCTAGAACAGTCGAATCGATTTGGAGATACGATACCTCGAGTTTGGAATATCGAGAATTAGCGTTCGTTCCGATTATGAAAACTAGTTTCCGAAATACGAATCGAGTGTATTTGATTGAAATGAACATTCTCGACACACTATTCGAGTCCTAGACCAGTCGTATCGATTTAGAGGCACGATGCCCCGATTTCGGAATATCGAGAATTAGCGTTCGTTCCGATTATGCAAACTCGTTTCCGAAGCTCGAATCGCGTGTATTTGATTGAAATGAATATTCTCGACACACTATTCGATTCCTAGACCAGTCGCATCGATATTGACACACGGTACCTCGATTACGGTATTCCGAGCATTTACGTTCGTTCTGCTCATGAAAACTCGCTTCTGAGAGAAGAATATCGTGTATTTCAGTGAAATGAACGTGCTCGACGCACTATTCGAGTCCTAGAACAATAGTATCGATTTAGAGGCCCGATGCCCCGATTTCGGAATAAGGAGAATTAGCGTTCGTTCCGATGATGAAAACTCGTCTCCGATGTACGAATCGCGTGTATTTCCTTGAAATGAACGATGAAATGACACAATATTGGAGTCCTAGAACAGTCGCATCGATTATGACACACGGTATCTCGTATTCGGTTTATCGAGCATTTGCATTCGTTCGGATGATGAAAACTGGTTTCCGATGCACAAATCTCGTGAATTAAAGTGAAATGAACGTGCGCAAAGCACTATTCTAGTCCTAGAACAGTCGAATCGATTTGGAGATACGATACCTCGAGTTTGGAATATCGAGAATTAGCGTTCGTTCCGATTATGAAAACTAGTTTCCGAAATACGAATCGAGTGTATTTGATTGAAATGAACATTCTCGACACACTATTCGAGTCCTAGACCAGTCGTATCGATTTAGAGGCACGATGCCCCGATTTCGGAATATCGAGAATTAGCGTTCGTTCCGATTATGAAGACTAGTTTCCGAAGCTCGAATCGCGTGTATTTGATTGAAATGAACATTCTCGACACACTGTTCGAGTCCTAGACCAGTCGCATCGATATTGACACACGGTACCTCGATTTCGGTATTCCGAGCATTTACGTTCGTTCTGCTCATGAAAACTCGCTTCTGAGAGAAGAATATCGTGTATTTCAGTGAAATGATCGTGCGCGACGCACTATTCGAGTCGTAGAACAATCATATCGTTTTGGAGATACGCTATCTCGATTTCGGTATATCGAGCATTAGTGTTGGTTGCGATGACGAAAACTCGGTTCCGATACATAAATATGTTGTATTTGAGTGAAATGAACGTGCGCGACACACTATTCTAGTCCAAGAACAGTCGTATCGATTTGGAGACACGATACCTCGAGTTTGGAATATCGAGAATTAGCGTTCGTTCCGATTATGAAAACTCGTTTCCGAAGCTCGAATCGCGTGTATTTCATTGAGATGAACGTTCTCGACGCACTATTCGAGTCCTAGACCAGTCGCATCGATTCAGACACACGGTACCTCGAATTCGGTTTACGAGCATTTGCATTCGTTCGGATGATGGAATCTCGTTTCCGCTGCTCGAATCGCGTGTATTTCATTGAGATGAACATTCTCGACACACTATTCGAGTCCTAGAACAGTCGTATCGACATTGACACACGGTATCTCGAATTCGGTTTATCGAGCATTTACGTTCGTTCTGCTCATGAAAACTCGCTTCTGAGAGAAGAATATCGTGTATTTCAGTGAAATGAACATTCTGGAAACACTATTCGAGTCCTAGACCAGTCGCATCGATTTTGACACACGGTACCTCGATTTCGGTATTCCGAGCATTTACGTTCGTTCTGCTCATGAAAACTCGCTTCTGAGAGAAGAATATCGTGTATTTCAGTGAAATGAACGTGCTCGACGCACTATTCGAGTCCTAGAACAGTCGTATCGATTTGGAGAAACGATAACTCGATTTCGGAATATGGAGAATTAGCGTTCGTTCCGATGATGAAAACTCGTTTCCGATGTTCGAATCGCGTGTATTTCATTGAAATGAACGATGAAATGACACACTATTGGAGTCCTAGAACAGTCGCATCGATATTGACACACGGTATCTCGTATTCGGTTTATCGAGCATTTGCATTCGTTCGGATGATGAAAACTGGTTTCCGATGCACAAATCTCGTGAATTAAAGTGAAATGAACGTGCGCAATGCACTATTCTAGTCCTAGAACCGTCGTATCGATTTGGAGATACGATACCTCGAGTTTGGAATATCGAGAATTATCGTTCGTTCCGATTATGAAAACTAGTTTCCGAAATACGAATCGAGTGTATTTGATTGAAATGAACATTCTCGACACACTATTCGAGTCCTAGACCAGTCGTATCGATTTAGAGGCACGATGCCCCGATTTCGGAATATCGAGAATTAGCGTTCGTTCCGATTATGAAGACTAGTTTCCGAAGCTCGAATCGCGTGTATTTGATTGAAATGAACATTCTCGACACACTGTTCGAGTCCTAGACCAGTCGCATCGATATTGACACACGGTACCTCGATTTCGGTATTCCGAGCATTTACGTTCGTTCTGCTCATGAAAACTCGCTTCTGAGAGAAGAATATCGTGTATTTCAGTGAAATGATCGTGCGCGACGCACTATTCGAGTCGTAGAACAATCATATCGTTTTGGAGATACGCTATCTCGATTTCGGTATATCGAGCATTAGTGTTGGTTGCGATGATGAAAACTCGGTTCCGATACATAAATATGTTGTATTTGAGTGAAATGAACGTGCGCGACACACTATTCTAGTCCAAGAACAGTCGTATCGATTTGGAGACACGATACCTCGAGTTTGGAATATCGAGAATTAGCGTTCGTTCCGATTATGAAAACTCGTTTCCGAAATACGAATCGAGTGTATTTGATTGAAATGAACATTCTCGACACACTATTCGAGTCCTAGACCAGTCGTATCGATTTAGAGGCACGATGCCCCGATTTCGGAATATCGAGAATTAGCGTTCGTTCCGATTATGCAAACTCGTTTCCGAAGCTCGAATCGCGTGTATTTGATTGAAATGAATATTCTCGACACACTATTCGATTCCTAGACCAGTCGCATCGATATTGACACACGGTACCTCGATTTCGGTATTCCGAGCATTTACGTTCGTTCTTCTCATGAAAACTCGCTTCTGAGAGAAGAATATCGTCTATTTCAGTGAAATGAACGTGCTCGACGCACTATTCGAGTCCTAGAACAATAGTATCGATTTAGAGGCCCGATGCCCCGATTTCGGAATATCGAGAATTAGCGTTCGTTCCGATTGTGAAGACTCGTTTCCGAAGCTCGATTCGCGTGTATTTCATTCAAATGAACAGTCTCGAAACACTATTCGAGTCCTAGACCAGTCGCATCGATTTTGACACACGGTACCTCGATTTCGGTATTCCGAGCATTTACGTTCGTTCTGCTCATGAAAACTCGCTTCTGAGAGAAGAATATCGTGTATTTCAGTGAAATGAACGTGCTCGACGCACTATTCGAGTCCTAGAACAGTCGTATCGATTTGGAGAAACGATAACTCGATTTCGGAATATGGAGAATTGGCGTTCGTTCCGATGATGAAAACTCGTTTCCGATGTTCGAATCGCGTGTATTTCATTGAAATGAACGATGAAATGACACACTATTGGAGTCCTAGAACAGTCGCATCGATATTGACACACGGTATCTCGTATTCGGTTTATCGAGCATTTGCATTCGTTCGGATGATGAAAACTGGTTTCCGATGCACAAATCTCGTGAATTAAAGTGAAATGAACGTGCGCAATGCACTATTCTAGTCCTAGAACAGTCGTATCGATTTGGAGATACGATACCTCGAGTTTGGAATATCGAGAATTAGCGTTCGTTCCGATTATGAAAACTCGTTTCCGAAATACGAATCGAGTGTATTTGATTGAAATGAACATTCTCGACACACTATTCGAGTCCTAGACCAGTCGTATCGATTTAGAGGCACGATGCCCCGATTTCGGAATATCGAGAATTAGCGTTCGTTCCGATTATGCAAACTCGTTTCCGAAGCTCGAATCGCGTGTATTTCATTGAGATGAACGTTCTCGACGCACTATTCGAGTCCTAGACCAGTCGCATCGATTCAGACACACGGTACCTCGAATTCGGTTTACGAGCATTTGCATTCGTTCGGATGATGGAAACTCGTTTCCGCTGCTCGAATCGCGTGTATTTCATTGAGATGAACATTCTCGACACACTATTCGAGTCCTAGAACAGTCGTATCGACATTGACACACGGTATCTCGAATTCGGTTTATCGAGCATTTACGTTCGTTCTGCTCATGAAAACTCGCTTCTGAGAGAAGAATATCGTGTATTTCAGTGAAATGAACATTCTGGAAACACTATTCGAGTCCTAGACCAGTCGCATCGATTTTGACACACGGTACCTCGATTTCGGTATTCCGAGCATTTACGTTCGTTCTGCTCATGAAAACTCGCTTCTGAGAGAAGAATATCGTGTATTCCAGTGAAATGAACGTGCGCGACACACCAGTCGATTCCTAGAACACTCGTATCGATTTGGAGGCACGATGACCCGATTTCGGAATATCGAGCATTAGCGTTCGGTCCGATAAAGAAAACTCGTTTCCGATGCTCGAATCACGTGTATTTCATTCAAATGAACAGTCTCGAAACACTATTCGAGTCCTAGACCAGTCGCATCGATTTTGACACACGGTACCTCGATTTCGGTATTCCGAGCATTTACGTTCGTTCTGCTCATGAAAACTCGCTTCTGAGAGAAGAATATCGTGTATTTCAGTGAAATGAACGTGCTCGACGCACTATTCGAGTCCTAGAACAGTCGTATCGATTTGGAGAAACGATAACTCGATTTCGGAATATGGAGAATTAGCGTTCGTTCCGATGATGAAAACTCGTTTCCGATGTTCGAATCGCGTGTATTTCATTGAAATGAACGATGAAATGACACACTATTGGAGTCCTAGAACAGTCGCATCGATATTGACACACGGTATCTCGTATTCGGTTTATCGAGCATTTGCATTCGTTCGGATGATGAAAACTGGTTTCCGATGCACAAATCTCGTGAATTAAAGTGAAATGAACGTGCGCAATGCACTATTCTAGTCCTAGAACCGTCGTATCGATTTGGAGATACGATACCTCGAGTTTGGAATATCGAGAATTATCGTTCGTTCCGATTATGAAAACTAGTTTCCGAAATACGAATCGCGTGTATTTGATTGAAATGAACATTCTCGACACACTGTTCGAGTCCTAGACCAGTCGCATCGATATTGACACACGGTACCTCGATTTCGGTATTCCGAGCATTTACGTTCGTTCTGCTCATGAAAACTCGCTTCTGAGAGAAGAATATCGTGTATTTCAGTGAAATGATCGTGCGCGACGCACTATTCGAGTCGTAGAACAATCATATCGTTTTGGAGATACGCTATCTCGATTTCGGTATATCGAGCATTAGTGTTGGTTGCGATGATGAAAACTCGGTTCCGATACATAAATATGTTGTATTTGAGTGAAATGAACGTGCGCGACACACTATTCTAGTCCAAGAACAGTCGTATCGATTTGGAGACACGATACCTCGAGTTTGGAATATCGAGAATTAGCGTTCGTTCCGATTATGAAAACTCGTTTCCGAAATACGAATCGAGTGTATTTGATTGAAATGAACATTCTCGACACACTATTCGAGTCCTAGACCAGTCGTATCGATTTAGAGGCACGATGCCCCGATTTCGGAATATCGAGAATTAGCGTTCGTTCCGATTATGCAAACTCGTTTCCGAAGCTCGAATCGCGTGTATTTGATTGAAATGAATATTCTCGACACACTATTCGATTCCTAGACCAGTCGCATCGATATTGACACACGGTACCTCGATTTCGGTATTCCGAGCATTTACGTTCGTTCTTCTCATGAAAACTCGCTTCTGAGAGAAGAATATCGTCTATTTCAGTGAAATGAACGTGCTCGACGCACTATTCGAGTCCTAGAACAATAGTATCGATTTAGAGGCCCGATGCCCCGATTTCGGAATATCGAGAATTAGCGTTCGTTCCGATTGTGAAGACTCGTTTCCGAAGCTCGATTCGCGTGTATTTGATTGAAATGAACATTCTCGACACACTGTTCGAGTCCTAGACCAGTCGCATCGATATTGACACACGGTACCTCGATTTCGGTATTCCGAGCATTTACGTTCGTTCTGCTAGTGAAAACTAGCTTCTGAGAGAAGAATATCGTGTATTTCAGTGAAATGATCGTGCGCGACACACCAGTCGATTCCTAGAACACTCGTATCGATTTGGAGGCACGATGACCCGATTTCGGAATATCGAGCATTAGCGTTCGGTCCGATAAAGAAAACTCGTTTCCGATGCTCGAATCACGTGTATTTCATTCAAATGAACAGTCTCGAAACACTATTCGAGTCCTAGACCAGTCGCATCGATTTTGACACACGGTACCTCGATTTCGGTATTCCGAGCATTTACGTTCGTTCTGCTCATGAAAACTCGCTTCTGAGAGAAGAATATCGTGTATTTCAGTGAAATGAACGTGCTCGACGCACTATTCGAGTCCTAGAACAGTCGTATCGATTTGGAGAAACGATAACTCGATTTCGGAATATGGAGAATTAGCGTTCGTTCCGATGATGAAAACTCGTTTCCGATGTTCGAATCGCGTGTATTTCATTGAAATGAACGATGAAATGACACACTATTGGAGTCCTAGAACAGTCGCATCGATATTGACACACGGTATCTCGTATTCGGTTTATCGAGCATTTGCATTCGTTCGGATGATGAAAACTGGTTTCCGATGCACAAATCTCGTGAACTAAAGTGAAATGAACGTGCGCAATGCACTATTCTAGTCCTAGAACAGTCGTATCGATTTGGAGATACGATACCTCGAGTTTGGAATATCGAGAATTAGCGTTCGTTCCGATTATGAAAACTCGTTTCCGAAATACGAATCGAGTGTATTTGATTGAAATGAACATTCTCGACACACTATTCGAGTCCTAGACCAGTCGTATCGATTTAGAGGCACGATGCCCCGATTTCGGAATATCGAGAATTAGCGTTCGTTCCGATTATGCAAACTCGTTTCCGAAGCTCGAATCGCGTGTATTTGATTGAAATGAATATTCTCGACACACTATTCGATTCCTAGACCAGTCGCATCGATATTGACACACGGTACCTCGATTACGGTATTCCGAGCATTTACGTTCGTTCTGCTCATGAAAACTCGCTTCTGAGAGAAGAATATCGTCTATTTCAGTGAAATGAACGTGCTCGACGCACTATTCGAGTCCTAGAACAATAGTATCGATTTAGAGGCCCGATGCCCCGATTTCGGAATATCGAGAATTAGCGTTCGTTCCGATTGTGAAGACTCGTTTCCGAAGCTCGATTCGCGTGTATTTGATTGAAATGAACATTCTCGACACACTGTTCGAGTCCTAGACCAGTCGCATCGATATTGACACACGGTACCTCGATTTCGGTATTCCGAGCATTTACGTTCGTTCTGCTAGTGAAAACTAGCTTCTGAGAGAAGAATATCGTGTATTTCAGTGAAATGATCGTGCGCGACACACCAGTCGATTCCTAGAACACTCGTATCGATTTGGAGGCACGATGACCCGATTTCGGAATATCGAGCATTAGCGTTCGGTCCGATAAAGAAAACTCGTTTCCGATGCTCGAATCACGTGTATTTCATTCAAATGAACAGTCTCGAAACACTATTCGAGTCCTAGACCAGTCGCATCGATTTTGACACACGGTACCTCGATTTCGGTATTCCGAGCATTTACGTTCGTTCTGCTCATGAAAACTCGCTTCTGAGAGAAGAATATCGTGTATTTCAGTGAAATGAACGTGCTCGACGCACTATTCGAGTCCTAGAACAGTCGTATCGATTTGGAGAAACGATAACTCGATTTCGGAATATGGAGAATTGGCGTTCGTTCCGATGATGAAAACTCGTTTCCGATGTTCGAATCGCGTGTATTTCATTGAAATGAACGATGAAATGACACACTATTGGAGTCCTAGAACAGTCGCATCGATATTGACACACGGTATCTCGTATTCGGTTTATCGAGCATTTGCATTCGTTCGGATGATGAAAACTGGTTTCCGATGCACAAATCTCGTGAATTAAAGTGAAATGAACGTGCGCAAAGCACTATTCTAGTCCTAGAACAGTCGAATCGATTTGGAGATACGATACCTCGAGTTTGGAATATCGAGAATTAGCGTTCGTTCCGATTATGAAAACTAGTTTCCGAAATACGAATCGAGTGTATTTGATTGAAATGAACATTCTCGACACACTATTCGAGTCCTAGACCAGTCGTATCGATTTAGAGGCACGATGCCCCGATTTCGGAATATCGAGAATTAGCGTTCGTTCCGATTATGCAAACTCGTTTCCGAAGCTCGAATCGCGTGTATTTGATTGAAATGAATATTCTCGACACACTATTCGATTCCTAGACCAGTCGCATCGATATTGACACACGGTACCTCGATTACGGTATTCCGAGCATTTACGTTCGTTCTGCTCATGAAAACTCGCTTCTGAGAGAAGAATATCGTGTATTTCAGTGAAATGAACGTGCTCGACGCACTATTCGAGTCCTAGAACAATAGTATCGATTTAGAGGCCCGATGCCCCGATTTCGGAATAAGGAGAATTAGCGTTCGTTCCGATGATGAAAACTCGTCTCCGATGTACGAATCGCGTGTATTTCCTTGAAATGAACGATGAAATGACACAATATTGGAGTCCTAGAACAGTCGCATCGATTATGACACACGGTATCTCGTATTCGGTTTATCGAGCATTTGCATTCGTTCGGATGATGAAAACTGGTTTCCGATGCACAAATCTCGTGAATTAAAGTGAAATGAACGTGCGCAAAGCACTATTCTAGTCCTAGAACAGTCGAATCGATTTGGAGATACGATACCTCGAGTTTGGAATATCGAGAATTAGCGTTCGTTCCGATTATGAAAACTAGTTTCCGAAATACGAATCGAGTGTATTTGATTGAAATGAACATTCTCGACACACTATTCGAGTCCTAGACCAGTCGTATCGATTTAGAGGCACGATGCCCCGATTTCGGAATATCGAGAATTAGCGTTCGTTCCGATTATGAAGACTAGTTTCCGAAGCTCGAATCGCGTGTATTTGATTGAAATGAACATTCTCGACACACTGTTCGAGTCCTAGACCAGTCGCATCGATATTGACACACGGTACCTCGATTTCGGTATTCCGAGCATTTACGTTCGTTCTGCTCATGAAAACTCGCTTCTGAGAGAAGAATATCGTGTATTTCAGTGAAATGATCGTGCGCGACGCACTATTCGAGTCGTAGAACAATCATATCGTTTTGGAGATACGCTATCTCGATTTCGGTATATCGAGCATTAGTGTTGGTTGCGATGACGAAAACTCGGTTCCGATACATAAATATGTTGTATTTGAGTGAAATGAACGTGCGCGACACACTATTCTAGTCCAAGAACAGTCGTATCGATTTGGAGACACGATACCTCGAGTTTGGAATATCGAGAATTAGCGTTCGTTCCGATTATGAAAACTCGTTTCCGAAGCTCGAATCGCGTGTATTTCATTGAGATGAACGTTCTCGACGCACTATTCGAGTCCTAGACCAGTCGCATCGATTCAGACACACGGTACCTCGAATTCGGTTTACGAGCATTTGCATTCGTTCGGATGATGGAAACTCGTTTCCGCTGCTCGAATCGCGTGTATTTCATTGAGATGAACATTCTCGACACACTATTCGAGTCCTAGAACAGTCGTATCGACATTGACACACGGTATCTCGAATTCGGTTTATCGAGCATTTACGTTCGTTCTGCTCATGAAAACTCGCTTCTGAGAGAAGAATATCGTGTATTTCAGTGAAATGAACATTCTGGAAACACTATTCGAGTCCTAGACCAGTCGCATCGATTTTGACACACGGTACCTCGATTTCGGTATTCCGAGCATTTACGTTCGTTCTGCTCATGAAAACTCGCTTCTGAGAGAAGAATATCGTGTATTTCAGTGAAATGAACGTGCTCGACGCACTATTCGAGTCCTAGAACAGTCGTATCGATTTGGAGAAACGATAACTCGATTTCGGAATATGGAGAATTAGCGTTCGTTCCGATGATGAAAACTCGTTTCCGATGTTCGAATCGCGTGTATTTCATTGAAATGAACGATGAAATGACACACTATTGGAGTCCTAGAACAGTCGCATCGATATTGACACACGGTATCTCGTATTCGGTTTATCGAGCATTTGCATTCGTTCGGATGATGAAAACTGGTTTCCGATGCACAAATCTCGTGAATTAAAGTGAAATGAACGTGCGCAATGCACTATTCTAGTCCTAGAACCGTCGTATCGATTTGGAGATACGATACCTCGAGTTTGGAATATCGAGAATTATCGTTCGTTCCGATTATGAAAACTAGTTTCCGAAATACGAATCGAGTGTATTTGATTGAAATGAACATTCTCGACACACTATTCGAGTCCTAGACCAGTCGTATCGATTTAGAGGCACGATGCCCCGATTTCGGAATATCGAGAATTAGCGTTCGTTCCGATTATGAAGACTAGTTTCCGAAGCTCGAATCGCGTGTATTTGATTGAAATGAACATTCTCGACACACTGTTCGAGTCCTAGACCAGTCGCATCGATATTGACACACGGTACCTCGATTTCGGTATTCCGAGCATTTACGTTCGTTCTGCTCATGAAAACTCGCTTCTGAGAGAAGAATATCGTGTATTTCAGTGAAATGATCGTGCGCGACGCACTATTCGAGTCGTAGAACAATCATATCGTTTTGGAGATACGCTATCTCGATTTCGGTATATCGAGCATTAGTGTTGGTTGCGATGATGAAAACTCGGTTCCGATACATAAATATGTTGTATTTGAGTGAAATGAACGTGCGCGACACACTATTCTAGTCCAAGAACAGTCGTATCGATTTGGAGACACGATACCTCGAGTTTGGAATATCGAGAATTAGCGTTCGTTCCGATTATGAAAACTCGTTTCCGAAATACGAATCGAGTGTATTTGATTGAAATGAACATTCTCGACACACTATTCGAGTCCTAGACCAGTCGTATCGATTTAGAGGCACGATGCCCCGATTTCGGAATATCGAGAATTAGCGTTCGTTCCGATTATGCAAACTCGTTTCCGAAGCTCGAATCGCGTGTATTTGATTGAAATGAATATTCTCGACACACTATTCGATTCCTAGACCAGTCGCATCGATATTGACACACGGTACCTCGATTTCGGTATTCCGAGCATTTACGTTCGTTCTTCTCATGAAAACTCGCTTCTGAGAGAAGAATATCGTCTATTTCAGTGAAATGAACGTGCTCGACGCACTATTCGAGTCCTAGAACAATAGTATCGATTTAGAGGCCCGATGCCCCGATTTCGGAATATCGAGAATTAGCGTTCGTTCCGATTGTGAAGACTCGTTTCCGAAGCTCGATTCGCGTGTATTTCATTCAAATGAACAGTCTCGAAACACTATTCGAGTCCTAGACCAGTCGCATCGATTTTGACACACGGTACCTCGATTTCGGTATTCCGAGCATTTACGTTCGTTCTGCTCATGAAAACTCGCTTCTGAGAGAAGAATATCGTGTATTTCAGTGAAATGAACGTGCTCGACGCACTATTCGAGTCCTAGAACAGTCGTATCGATTTGGAGAAACGATAACTCGATTTCGGAATATGGAGAATTGGCGTTCGTTCCGATGATGAAAACTCGTTTCCGATGTTCGAATCGCGTGTATTTCATTGAAATGAACGATGAAATGACACACTATTGGAGTCCTAGAACAGTCGCATCGATATTGACACACGGTATCTCGTATTCGGTTTATCGAGCATTTGCATTCGTTCGGATGATGAAAACTGGTTTCCGATGCACAAATCTCGTGAATTAAAGTGAAATGAACGTGCGCAATGCACTATTCTAGTCCTAGAACAGTCGTATCGATTTGGAGATACGATACCTCGAGTTTGGAATATCGAGAATTAGCGTTCGTTCCGATTATGAAAACTCGTTTCCGAAATACGAATCGAGTGTATTTGATTGAAATGAACATTCTCGACACACTATTCGAGTCCTAGACCAGTCGTATCGATTTAGAGGCACGATGCCCCGATTTCGGAATATCGAGAATTAGCGTTCGTTCCGATTATGCAAACTCGTTTCCGAAGCTCGAATCGCGTGTATTTCATTGAGATGAACGTTCTCGACGCACTATTCGAGTCCTAGACCAGTCGCATCGATTCAGACACACGGTACCTCGAATTCGGTTTACGAGCATTTGCATTCGTTCGGATGATGGAAACTCGTTTCCGCTGCTCGAATCGCGTGTATTTCATTGAGATGAACATTCTCGACACACTATTCGAGTCCTAGAACAGTCGTATCGACATTGACACACGGTATCTCGAATTCGGTTTATCGAGCATTTACGTTCGTTCTGCTCATGAAAACTCGCTTCTGAGAGAAGAATATCGTGTATTTCAGTGAAATGAACATTCTGGAAACACTATTCGAGTCCTAGACCAGTCGCATCGATTTTGACACACGGTACCTCGATTTCGGTATTCCGAGCATTTACGTTCGTTCTGCTCATGAAAACTCGCTTCTGAGAGAAGAATATCGTGTATTCCAGTGAAATGAACGTGCGCGACACACCAGTCGATTCCTAGAACACTCGTATCGATTTGGAGGCACGATGACCCGATTTCGGAATATCGAGCATTAGCGTTCGGTCCGATAAAGAAAACTCGTTTCCGATGCTCGAATCACGTGTATTTCATTCAAATGAACAGTCTCGAAACACTATTCGAGTCCTAGACCAGTCGCATCGATTTTGACACACGGTACCTCGATTTCGGTATTCCGAGCATTTACGTTCGTTCTGCTCATGAAAACTCGCTTCTGAGAGAAGAATATCGTGTATTTCAGTGAAATGAACGTGCTCGACGCACTATTCGAGTCCTAGAACAGTCGTATCGATTTGGAGAAACGATAACTCGATTTCGGAATATGGAGAATTAGCGTTCGTTCCGATGATGAAAACTCGTTTCCGATGTTCGAATCGCGTGTATTTCATTGAAATGAACGATGAAATGACACACTATTGGAGTCCTAGAACAGTCGCATCGATATTGACACACGGTACCTCGATTTCGGTATTCCGAGCATTTACGTTCGTTCTGCTCATGAAAACTCGCTTCTGAGAGAAGAATATCGTGTATTTCAGTGAAATGATCGTGCGCGACGCACTATTCGAGTCGTAGAACAATCATATCGTTTTGGAGATACGCTATCTCGATTTCGGTATATCGAGCATTAGTGTTGGTTGCGATGATGAAAACTCGGTTCCGATACATAAATATGTTGTATTTGAGTGAAATGAACGTGCGCGACACACTATTCTAGTCCAAGAACAGTCGTATCGATTTGGAGACACGATACCTCGAGTTTGGAATATCGAGAATTAGCGTTCGTTCCGATTATGAAAACTCGTTTCCGAAATACGAATCGAGTGTATTTGATTGAAATGAACATTCTCGACACACTATTCGAGTCCTAGACCAGTCGTATCGATTTAGAGGCACGATGCCCCGATTTCGGAATATCGAGAATTAGCGTTCGTTCCGATTATGCAAACTCGTTTCCGAAGCTCGAATCGCGTGTATTTGATTGAAATGAATATTCTCGACACACTATTCGATTCCTAGACCAGTCGCATCGATATTGACACACGGTACCTCGATTTCGGTATTCCGAGCATTTACGTTCGTTCTTCTCATGAAAACTCGCTTCTGAGAGAAGAATATCGTCTATTTCAGTGAAATGAACGTGCTCGACGCACTATTCGAGTCCTAGAACAATAGTATCGATTTAGAGGCCCGATGCCCCGATTTCGGAATATCGAGAATTAGCGTTCGTTCCGATTGTGAAGACTCGTTTCCGAAGCTCGATTCGCGTGTATTTGATTGAAATGAACATTCTCGACACACTGTTCGAGTCCTAGACCAGTCGCATCGATATTGACACACGGTACCTCGATTTCGGTATTCCGAGCATTTACGTTCGTTCTGCTAGTGAAAACTAGCTTCTGAGAGAAGAATATCGTGTATTTCAGTGAAATGATCGTGCGCGACACACCAGTCGATTCCTAGAACACTCGTATCGATTTGGAGGCACGATGACCCGATTTCGGAATATCGAGCATTAGCGTTCGGTCCGATAAAGAAAACTCGTTTCCGATGCTCGAATCACGTGTATTTCATTCAAATGAACAGTCTCGAAACACTATTCGAGTCCTAGACCAGTCGCATCGATTTTGACACACGGTACCTCGATTTCGGTATTCCGAGCATTTACGTTCGTTCTGCTCATGAAAACTCGCTTCTGAGAGAAGAATATCGTGTATTTCAGTGAAATGAACGTGCTCGACGCACTATTCGAGTCCTAGAACAGTCGTATCGATTTGGAGAAACGATAACTCGATTTCGGAATATGGAGAATTAGCGTTCGTTCCGATGATGAAAACTCGTTTCCGATGTTCGAATCGCGTGTATTTCATTGAAATGAACGATGAAATGACACACTATTGGAGTCCTAGAACAGTCGCATCGATATTGACACACGGTATCTCGTATTCGGTTTATCGAGCATTTGCATTCGTTCGGATGATGAAAACTGGTTTCCGATGCACAAATCTCGTGAACTAAAGTGAAATGAACGTGCGCAATGCACTATTCTAGTCCTAGAACAGTCGTATCGATTTGGAGATACGATACCTCGAGTTTGGAATATCGAGAATTAGCGTTCGTTCCGATTATGAAAACTCGTTTCCGAAATACGAATCGAGTGTATTTGATTGAAATGAACATTCTCGACACACTATTCGAGTCCTAGACCAGTCGTATCGATTTAGAGGCACGATGCCCCGATTTCGGAATATCGAGAATTAGCGTTCGTTCCGATTATGCAAACTCGTTTCCGAAGCTCGAATCGCGTGTATTTGATTGAAATGAATATTCTCGACACACTATTCGATTCCTAGACCAGTCGCATCGATATTGACACACGGTACCTCGATTACGGTATTCCGAGCATTTACGTTCGTTCTGCTCATGAAAACTCGCTTCTGAGAGAAGAATATCGTCTATTTCAGTGAAATGAACGTGCTCGACGCACTATTCGAGTCCTAGAACAATAGTATCGATTTAGAGGCCCGATGCCCCGATTTCGGAATATCGAGAATTAGCGTTCGTTCCGATTGTGAAGACTCGTTTCCGAAGCTCGAATCGCGTGTATTTGATTGAAATGAACATTCTCGACACACTGTTCGAGTCCTAGACCAGTCGCATCGATATTGACACACGGTACCTCGATTTCGGTATTCCGAGCATTTACGTTCGTTCTGCTAGTGAAAACTAGCTTCTGAGAGAAGAATATCGTGTATTTCAGTGAAATGAAGGTGCGCGACACACCAGTCGATTCCTAGAACAGTCGTATCGATTTGGAGGCATGATTCCCCGATTTTGGAATATCGAGCATTAGCATTCGGTCCGATGAAGAAAACTCGTTTCCGATGCACGAATCACATGTATTTCATTGAAATGAACATTCTCGACACACTATTCGAGTCCTAGACCAGTGGAATCGATATTGACACACGGTACCTCGAATTTGGTTTATCGCGTATTTGCATTCGTTCGGATGATGGAAACTCGTTTCCGCTGCTCGAATCGCGTGTATTTCATTGAGATGAAGATTCTCGACACATTATTCGAGTCCTAGAACAGTCGTATCGACATTGACACACGGTACCTCGATTTCGTTATTCCGAGCATTTACGTTCGTTCTGCTCTGGAAAACTCGCTTCTGAGAGAAGAATATCGTGTATTTCAGTGAAATGAACGTGCTCGTCGCACTATTCGAGTCTTCAAACAGTCGTATCGATTTGGAGAAACGATAACTCGATTTCGGAATATGGAGAATTAGCGTTCGTTCCGATGATGAAAACTCGTTTCCGATGTTCGAATCGCGTGTATTTCATTGAAATGAACGATGAAATGACACACTATTGGAGTCCTAGAACAGTCGCATCGATATTGACACACGGTATCTCGTATTCGGTTTATCGAGCATTTGCATTCGTTCGGATGATGAAAACTGGTTTCCGATGCACAAATCTCGTGAATTAAAGTGAAATGAACGTGCGCAATGCACTATTCTAGTCCTAGAACCGTCGTATCGATTTGGAGATACGATACCTCGAGTTTGGAATATCGAGAATTATCGTTCGTTCCGATTATGAAAACTAGTTTCCGAAATACGAATCGAGTGTATTTGATTGAAATGAACATTCTCGACACACTATTCGAGTCCTAGACCAGTCGTATCGATTTAGAGGCACGATGCCCCGATTTCGGAATATCGAGAATTAGCGTTCGTTCCGATTATGAAGACTAGTTTCCGAAGCTCGAATCGCGTGTATTTGATTGAAATGAACATTCTCGACACACTGTTCGAGTCCTAGACCAGTCGCATCGATATTGACACACGGTACCTCGATTTCGGTATTCCGAGCATTTACGTTCGTTCTGCTCATGAAAACTCGCTTCTGAGAGAAGAATATCGTGTATTTCAGTGAAATGATCGTGCGCGACGCACTATTCGAGTCGTAGAACAATCATATCGTTTTGGAGATACGCTATCTCGATTTCGGTATATCGAGCATTAGTGTTGGTTGCGATGATGAAAACTCGGTTCCGATACATAAATATGTTGTATTTGAGTGAAATGAACGTGCGCGACACACTATTCTAGTCCAAGAACAGTCGTATCGATTTGGAGACACGATACCTCGAGTTTGGAATATCGAGAATTAGCGTTCGTTCCGATTATGAAAACTCGTTTCCGAAATACGAATCGAGTGTATTTGATTGAAATGAACATTCTCGACACACTATTCGAGTCCTAGACCAGTCGTATCGATTTAGAGGCACGATGCCCCGATTTCGGAATATCGAGAATTAGCGTTCGTTCCGATTATGCAAACTCGTTTCCGAAGCTCGAATCGCGTGTATTTGATTGAAATGAATATTCTCGACACACTATTCGATTCCTAGACCAGTCGCATCGATATTGACACACGGTACCTCGATTTCGGTATTCCGAGCATTTACGTTCGTTCTTCTCATGAAAACTCGCTTCTGAGAGAAGAATATCGTCTATTTCAGTGAAATGAACGTGCTCGACGCACTATTCGAGTCCTAGAACAATAGTATCGATTTAGAGGCCCGATGCCCCGATTTCGGAATATCGAGAATTAGCGTTCGTTCCGATTGTGAAGACTCGTTTCCGAAGCTCGATTCGCGTGTATTTGATTGAAATGAACATTCTCGACACACTGTTCGAGTCCTAGACCAGTCGCATCGATATTGACACACGGTACCTCGATTTCGGTATTCCGAGCATTTACGTTCGTTCTGCTAGTGAAAACTAGCTTCTGAGAGAAGAATATCGTGTATTTCAGTGAAATGATCGTGCGCGACACACCAGTCGATTCCTAGAACACTCGTATCGATTTGGAGGCACGATGACCCGATTTCGGAATATCGAGCATTAGCGTTCGGTCCGATAAAGAAAACTCGTTTCCGATGCTCGAATCACGTGTATTTCATTCAAATGAACAGTCTCGAAACACTATTCGAGTCCTAGACCAGTCGCATCGATTTTGACACACGGTACCTCGATTTCGGTATTCCGAGCATTTACGTTCGTTCTGCTCATGAAAACTCGCTTCTGAGAGAAGAATATCGTGTATTTCAGTGAAATGAACGTGCTCGACGCACTATTCGAGTCCTAGAACAGTCGTATCGATTTGGAGAAACGATAACTCGATTTCGGAATATGGAGAATTGGCGTTCGTTCCGATGATGAAAACTCGTTTCCGATGTTCGAATCGCGTGTATTTCATTGAAATGAACGATGAAATGACACACTATTGGAGTCCTAGAACAGTCGCATCGATATTGACACACGGTATCTCGTATTCGGTTTATCGAGCATTTGCATTCGTTCGGATGATGAAAACTGGTTTCCGATGCACAAATCTCGTGAATTAAAGTGAAATGAACGTGCGCAAAGCACTATTCTAGTCCTAGAACAGTCGAATCGATTTGGAGATACGATACCTCGAGTTTGGAATATCGAGAATTAGCGTTCGTTCCGATTATGAAAACTAGTTTCCGAAATACGAATCGAGTGTATTTGATTGAAATGAACATTCTCGACACACTATTCGAGTCCTAGACCAGTCGTATCGATTTAGAGGCACGATGCCCCGATTTCGGAATATCGAGAATTAGCGTTCGTTCCGATTATGCAAACTCGTTTCCGAAGCTCGAATCGCGTGTATTTGATTGAAATGAATATTCTCGACACACTATTCGATTCCTAGACCAGTCGCATCGATATTGACACACGGTACCTCGATTACGGTATTCCGAGCATTTACGTTCGTTCTGCTCATGAAAACTCGCTTCTGAGAGAAGAATATCGTGTATTTCAGTGAAATGAACGTGCTCGACGCACTATTCGAGTCCTAGAACAATAGTATCGATTTAGAGGCCCGATGCCCCGATTTCGGAATAAGGAGAATTAGCGTTCGTTCCGATGATGAAAACTCGTCTCCGATGTACGAATCGCGTGTATTTCCTTGAAATGAACGATGAAATGACACAATATTGGAGTCCTAGAACAGTCGCATCGATTATGACACACGGTATCTCGTATTCGGTTTATCGAGCATTTGCATTCGTTCGGATGATGAAAACTGGTTTCCGATGCACAAATCTCGTGAATTAAAGTGAAATGAACGTGCGCAAAGCACTATTCTAGTCCTAGAACAGTCGAATCGATTTGGAGATACGATACCTCGAGTTTGGAATATCGAGAATTAGCGTTCGTTCCGATTATGAAAACTAGTTTCCGAAATACGAATCGAGTGTATTTGATTGAAATGAACATTCTCGACACACTATTCGAGTCCTAGACCAGTCGTATCGATTTAGAGGCACGATGCCCCGATTTCGGAATATCGAGAATTAGCGTTCGTTCCGATTATGAAGACTAGTTTCCGAAGCTCGAATCGCGTGTATTTGATTGAAATGAACATTCTCGACACACTGTTCGAGTCCTAGACCAGTCGCATCGATATTGACACACGGTACCTCGATTTCGGTATTCCGAGCATTTACGTTCGTTCTGCTCATGAAAACTCGCTTCTGAGAGAAGAATATCGTGTATTTCAGTGAAATGATCGTGCGCGACGCACTATTCGAGTCGTAGAACAATCATATCGTTTTGGAGATACGCTATCTCGATTTCGGTATATCGAGCATTAGTGTTGGTTGCGATGACGAAAACTCGGTTCCGATACATAAATATGTTGTATTTGAGTGAAATGAACGTGCGCGACACACTATTCTAGTCCAAGAACAGTCGTATCGATTTGGAGACACGATACCTCGAGTTTGGAATATCGAGAATTAGCGTTCGTTCCGATTATGAAAACTCGTTTCCGAAGCTCGAATCGCGTGTATTTCATTGAGATGAACGTTCTCGACGCACTATTCGAGTCCTAGACCAGTCGCATCGATTCAGACACACGGTACCTCGAATTCGGTTTACGAGCATTTGCATTCGTTCGGATGATGGAAACTCGTTTCCGCTGCTCGAATCGCGTGTATTTCATTGAGATGAACATTCTCGACACACTATTCGAGTCCTAGAACAGTCGTATCGACATTGACACACGGTATCTCGAATTCGGTTTATCGAGCATTTACGTTCGTTCTGCTCATGAAAACTCGCTTCTGAGAGAAGAATATCGTGTATTTCAGTGAAATGAACATTCTGGAAACACTATTCGAGTCCTAGACCAGTCGCATCGATTTTGACACACGGTACCTCGATTTCGGTATTCCGAGCATTTACGTTCGTTCTGCTCATGAAAACTCGCTTCTGAGAGAAGAATATCGTGTATTCCAGTGAAATGAACGTGCGCGACACACCAGTCGATTCCTAGAACACTCGTATCGATTTGGAGGCACGATGACCCGATTTCGGAATATCGAGCATTAGCGTTCGGTCCGATAAAGAAAACTCGTTTCCGATGCTCGAATCACGTGTATTTCATTGAAATGAACAGTCTCGAAACACTATTCGAGTCCTAGACCAGTCGCATCGATTTTGACACACGGTACCTCGATTTCGGTATTCCGAGCATTTACGTTCGTTCTGCTCATGAAAACTCGCTTCTGAGAGAAGAATATCGTGTATTTCAGTGAAATGAACGTGCTCGACGCACTATTCGAGTCCTAGAACAGTCGTATCGATTTGGAGAAACGATAACTCGATTTCGGAATATGGAGAATTAGCGTTCGTTCCGATGATGAAAACTCGTTTCCGATGTTCGAATCGCGTGTATTTCATTGAAATGAACGATGAAATGACACACTATTGGAGTCCTAGAACAGTCGCATCGATATTGACACACGGTATCTCGTATTCGGTTTATCGAGCATTTGCATTCGTTCGGATGATGAAAACTGGTTTCCGATGCACAAATCTCGTGAATTAAAGTGAAATGAACGTGCGCAATGCACTATTCTAGTCCTAGAACCGTCGTATCGATTTGGAGATACGATACCTCGAGTTTGGAATATCGAGAATTATCGTTCGTTCCGATTATGAAAACTAGTTTCCGAAATACGAATCGAGTGTATTTGATTGAAATGAACATTCTCGACACACTATTCGAGTCCTAGACCAGTCGTATCGATTTAGAGGCACGATGCCCCGATTTCGGAATATCGAGAATTAGCGTTCGTTCCGATTATGAAGACTAGTTTCCGAAGCTCGAATCGCGTGTATTTGATTGAAATGAACATTCTCGACACACTGTTCGAGTCCTAGACCAGTCGCATCGATATTGACACACGGTACCTCGATTTCGGTATTCCGAGCATTTACGTTCGTTCTGCTCATGAAAACTCGCTTCTGAGAGAAGAATATCGTGTATTTCAGTGAAATGATCGTGCGCGACGCACTATTCGAGTCGTAGAACAATCATATCGTTTTGGAGATACGCTATCTCGATTTCGGTATATCGAGCATTAGTGTTGGTTGCGATGATGAAAACTCGGTTCCGATACATAAATATGTTGTATTTGAGTGAAATGAACGTGCGCGACACACTATTCTAGTCCAAGAACAGTCGTATCGATTTGGAGACACGATACCTCGAGTTTGGAATATCGAGAATTAGCGTTCGTTCCGATTATGAAAACTCGTTTCCGAAATACGAATCGAGTGTATTTGATTGAAATGAACATTCTCGACACACTATTCGAGTCCTAGACCAGTCGTATCGATTTAGAGGCACGATGCCCCGATTTCGGAATATCGAGAATTAGCGTTCGTTCCGATTATGCAAACTCGTTTCCGAAGCTCGAATCGCGTGTATTTGATTGAAATGAATATTCTCGACACACTATTCGATTCCTAGACCAGTCGCATCGATATTGACACACGGTACCTCGATTTCGGTATTCCGAGCATTTACGTTCGTTCTTCTCATGAAAACTCGCTTCTGAGAGAAGAATATCGTCTATTTCAGTGAAATGAACGTGCTCGACGCACTATTCGAGTCCTAGAACAATAGTATCGATTTAGAGGCCCGATGCCCCGATTTCGGAATATCGAGAATTAGCGTTCGTTCCGATTGTGAAGACTCGTTTCCGAAGCTCGATTCGCGTGTATTTCATTCAAATGAACAGTCTCGAAACACTATTCGAGTCCTAGACCAGTCGCATCGATTTTGACACACGGTACCTCGATTTCGGTATTCCGAGCATTTACGTTCGTTCTGCTCATGAAAACTCGCTTCTGAGAGAAGAATATCGTGTATTTCAGTGAAATGAACGTGCTCGACGCACTATTCGAGTCCTAGAACAGTCGTATCGATTTGGAGAAACGATAACTCGATTTCGGAATATGGAGAATTGGCGTTCGTTCCGATGATGAAAACTCGTTTCCGATGTTCGAATCGCGTGTATTTCATTGAAATGAACGATGAAATGACACACTATTGGAGTCCTAGAACAGTCGCATCGATATTGACACACGGTATCTCGTATTCGGTTTATCGAGCATTTGCATTCGTTCGGATGATGAAAACTGGTTTCCGATGCACAAATCTCGTGAATTAAAGTGAAATGAACGTGCGCAAAGCACTATTCTAGTCCTAGAACAGTCGAATCGATTTGGAGATACGATACCTCGAGTTTGGAATATCGAGAATTAGCGTTCGTTCCGATTATGAAAACTAGTTTCCGAAATACGAATCGAGTGTATTTGATTGAAATGAACATTCTCGACACACTATTCGAGTCCTAGACCAGTCGTATCGATTTAGAGGCACGATGCCCCGATTTCGGAATATCGAGAATTAGCGTTCGTTCCGATTATGCAAACTCGTTTCCGAAGCTCGAATCGCGTGTATTTGATTGAAATGAATATTCTCGACACACTATTCGATTCCTAGACCAGTCGCATCGATATTGACACACGGTACCTCGATTACGGTATTCCGAGCATTTACGTTCGTTCTGCTCATGAAAACTCGCTTCTGAGAGAAGAATATCGTGTATTTCAGTGAAATGAACGTGCTCGACGCACTATTCGAGTCCTAGAACAATAGTATCGATTTAGAGGCCCGATGCCCCGATTTCGGAATAAGGAGAATTAGCGTTCGTTCCGATGATGAAAACTCGTCTCCGATGTACGAATCGCGTGTATTTCCTTGAAATGAACGATGAAATGACACAATATTGGAGTCCTAGAACAGTCGCATCGATTATGACACACGGTATCTCGTATTCGGTTTATCGAGCATTTGCATTCGTTCGGATGATGAAAACTGGTTTCCGATGCACAAATCTCGTGAATTAAAGTGAAATGAACGTGCGCAAAGCACTATTCTAGTCCTAGAACAGTCGAATCGATTTGGAGATACGATACCTCGAGTTTGGAATATCGAGAATTAGCGTTCGTTCCGATTATGAAAACTAGTTTCCGAAATACGAATCGAGTGTATTTGATTGAAATGAACATTCTCGACACACTATTCGAGTCCTAGACCAGTCGTATCGATTTAGAGGCACGATGCCCCGATTTCGGAATATCGAGAATTAGCGTTCGTTCCGATTATGAAGACTAGTTTCCGAAGCTCGAATCGCGTGTATTTGATTGAAATGAACATTCTCGACACACTGTTCGAGTCCTAGACCAGTCGCATCGATATTGACACACGGTACCTCGATTTCGGTATTCCGAGCATTTACGTTCGTTCTGCTCATGAAAACTCGCTTCTGAGAGAAGAATATCGTGTATTTCAGTGAAATGATCGTGCGCGACGCACTATTCGAGTCGTAGAACAATCATATCGTTTTGGAGATACGCTTTCTCGATTTCGGTATATCGAGCATTAGTGTTGGTTGCGATGACGAAAACTCGGTTCCGATACATAAATATGTTGTATTTGAGTGAAATGAACGTGCGCGACACACTATTCTAGTCCAAGAACAGTCGTATCGATTTGGAGACACGATACCTCGAGTTTGGAATATCGAGAATTAGCGTTCGTTCCGATTATGAAAACTCGTTTCCGAAGCTCGAATCGCGTGTATTTGATTGAAATGAACATTCTCGACACACTATTCGAGTCCTAGACCAGTAGTATCGATTTAGAGGCACGATGCCTCGATTTCGGTATTCCGAGCATTTACGTTCGTTCTGCTCACGAAATCTCGCTTCTGAGAGAAGAATATCGTGTATTCCAGTGAAATGAACGTGCGCGACACACCAGTCGATTCCTAGAACACTCGTATCGATTTGGAGGCACGATGACCCGATTTCGGAATATCGAGCATTAGCGTTCGGTCCGATAAAGAAAACTCGTTTCCGATGCTCGAATCACGTGTATTTCATTGAAATGAACAGTCTCGAAACACTATTCGAGTCCTAGACCAGACGCATCGATTTTGACACACGGTACCTCGATTTCGGTATTCCGAGCATTTACGTTCGTTCTGCTCATGAAAACTCGCTTCTGAGAGAAGAATATCGTGTATTTCAGTGAAATGAACGTGCTCGACGCACTATTCGAGTCCTAGAACAGTCGTATCGATTTGGAGAAACGATAACTCGATTTCGGAATATGGAGAATTGGCGTTCGTTCCGATGATGAAAACTCGTTTCCGATGTTCGAATCGCGTGTATTTCATTGAAATGAACGATGAAATGACACACTATTGGAGTCCTAGAACAGTCGCATCGATATTGACACACGGTATCTCGTATTCGGTTTATCGAGCATTTGCATTCGTTCGGATGATGAAAACTGGTTTCCGATGCACAAATCTCGTGAATTAAAGTGAAATGAACGTGCGCAATGCACTATTCTAGTCCTAGAACAGTCGTATCGATTTGGAGATACGATACCTCGAGTTTGGAATATCGAGAATTAGCGTTCGTTCCGATTATGAAAACTCGTTTCCGAAATACGAATCGAGTGTATTTGATTGAAATGAACATTCTCGACACACTATTCGAGTCCTAGACCAGTCGTATCGATTTAGAGGCACGATGCCCCGATTTCGGAATATCGAGAATTAGCGTTCGTTCCGATTATGCAAACTCGTTTCCGAAGCTCGAATCGCGTGTATTTCATTGAGATGAACGTTCTCGACGCACTATTCGAGTCCTAGACCAGTCGCATCGATTCAGACACACGGTACCTCGAATTCGGTTTACGAGCATTTGCATTCGTTCGGATGATGGAAACTCGTTTCCGCTGCTCGAATCGCGTGTATTTCATTGAGATGAACATTCTCGACACACTATTCGAGTCCTAGAACAGTCGTATCGACATTGACACACGGTATCTCGAATTCGGTTTATCGAGCATTTACGTTCGTTCTGCTCATGAAAACTCGCTTCTGAGAGAAGAATATCGTGTATTTCAGTGAAATGAACATTCTGGAAACACTATTCGAGTCCTAGACCAGTCGCATCGATTTTGACACACGGTACCTCGATTTCGGTATTCCGAGCATTTACGTTCGTTCTGCTCATGAAAACTCGCTTCTGAGAGAAGAATATCGTGTATTCCAGTGAAATGAACGTGCGCGACACACCAGTCGATTCCTAGAACACTCGTATCGATTTGGAGGCACGATGACCCGATTTCGGAATATCGAGCATTAGCGTTCGGTCCGATAAAGAAAACTCGTTTCCGATGCTCGAATCACGTGTATTTCATTGAAATGAACAGTCTCGAAACACTATTCGTGTCCTAGACCAGTCGCATCGATTTTGACACACGGTACCTCGATTTCGGTATTCCGAGCATTTACGTTCGTTCTGCTCATGAAAACTCGCTTCTGAGAGAAGAATATCGTGTATTTCAGTGAAATGAACGTGCTCGACGCACTATTCGAGTCCTAGAACAGTCGTATCGATTTGGAGAAACGATAACTCGATTTCGGAATATGGAGAATTAGCGTTCGTTCCGATGATGAAAACTCGTTTCCGATGTTCGAATCGCGTGTATTTCATTGAAATGAACGATGAAATGACACACTATTGGAGTCCTAGAACAGTCGCATCGATATTGACACACGGTATCTCGTATTCGGTTTATCGAGCATTTGCATTCGTTCGGATGATGAAAACTGGTTTCCGATGCACAAATCTCGTGAATTAAAGTGAAATGAACGTGCGCAATGCACTATTCTAGTCCTAGAACCGTCGTATCGATTTGGAGATACGATACCTCGAGTTTGGAATATCGAGAATTATCGTTCGTTCCGATTATGAAAACTAGTTTCCGAAATACGAATCGAGTGTATTTGATTGAAATGAACATTCTCGACACACTATTCGAGTCCTAGACCAGTCGTATCGATTTAGAGGCACGATGCCCCGATTTCGGAATATCGAGAATTAGCGTTCGTTCCGATTATGAAGACTAGTTTCCGAAGCTCGAATCGCGTGTATTTGATTGAAATGAACATTCTCGACACACTGTTCGAGTCCTAGACCAGTCGCATCGATATTGACACACGGTACCTCGATTTCGGTATTCCGAGCATTTACGTTCGTTCTGCTCATGAAAACTCGCTTCTGAGAGAAGAATATCGTGTATTTCAGTGAAATGATCGTGCGCGACGCACTATTCGAGTCGTAGAACAATCATATCGTTTTGGAGATACGCTATCTCGATTTCGGTATATCGAGCATTAGTGTTGGTTGCGATGATGAAAACTCGGTTCCGATACATAAATATGTTGTATTTGAGTGAAATGAACGTGCGCGACACACTATTCTAGTCCAAGAACAGTCGTATCGATTTGGAGACACGATACCTCGAGTTTGGAATATCGAGAATTAGCGTTCGTTCCGATTATGAAAACTCGTTTCCGAAATACGAATCGAGTGTATTTGATTGAAATGAACATTCTCGACACACTATTCGAGTCCTAGACCAGTCGTATCGATTTAGAGGCACGATGCCCCGATTTCGGAATATCGAGAATTAGCGTTCGTTCCGATTATGCAAACTCGTTTCCGAAGCTCGAATCGCGTGTATTTGATTGAAATGAATATTCTCGACACACTATTCGATTCCTAGACCAGTCGCATCGATATTGACACACGGTACCTCGATTTCGGTATTCCGAGCATTTACGTTCGTTCTTCTCATGAAAACTCGCTTCTGAGAGAAGAATATCGTCTATTTCAGTGAAATGAACGTGCTCGACGCACTATTCGAGTCCTAGAACAATAGTATCGATTTAGAGGCCCGATGCCCCGATTTCGGAATATCGAGAATTAGCGTTCGTTCCGATTGTGAAGACTCGTTTCCGAAGCTCGATTCGCGTGTATTTGATTGAAATGAACATTCTCGACACACTGTTCGAGTCCTAGACCAGTCGCATCGATATTGACACACGGTACCTCGATTTCGGTATTCCGAGCATTTACGTTCGTTCTGCTAGTGAAAACTAGCTTCTGAGAGAAGAATATCGTGTATTTCAGTGAAATGATCGTGCGCGACACACCAGTCGATTCCTAGAACACTCGTATCGATTTGGAGGCACGATGACCCGATTTCGGAATATCGAGCATTAGCGTTCGGTCCGATAAAGAAAACTCGTTTCCGATGCTCGAATCACGTGTATTTCATTCAAATGAACAGTCTCGAAACACTATTCGAGTCCTAGACCAGTCGCATCGATTTTGACACACGGTACCTCGATTTCGGTATTCCGAGCATTTACGTTCGTTCTGCTCATGAAAACTCGCTTCTGAGAGAAGAATATCGTGTATTTCAGTGAAATGAACGTGCTCGACGCACTATTCGAGTCCTAGAACAGTCGTATCGATTTGGAGAAACGATAACTCGATTTCGGAATATGGAGAATTGGCGTTCGTTCCGATGATGAAAACTCGTTTCCGATGTTCGAATCGCGTGTATTTCATTGAAATGAACGATGAAATGACACACTATTGGAGTCCTAGAACAGTCGCATCGATATTGACACACGGTATCTCGTATTCGGTTTATCGAGCATTTGCATTCGTTCGGATGATGAAAACTGGTTTCCGATGCACAAATCTCGTGAATTAAAGTGAAATGAACGTGCGCAAAGCACTATTCTAGTCCTAGAACAGTCGAATCGATTTGGAGATACGATACCTCGAGTTTGGAATATCGAGAATTAGCGTTCGTTCCGATTATGAAAACTAGTTTCCGAAATACGAATCGAGTGTATTTGATTGAAATGAACATTCTCGACACACTATTCGAGTCCTAGACCAGTCGTATCGATTTAGAGGCACGATGCCCCGATTTCGGAATATCGAGAATTAGCGTTCGTTCCGATTATGCAAACTCGTTTCCGAAGCTCGAATCGCGTGTATTTGATTGAAATGAATATTCTCGACACACTATTCGATTCCTAGACCAGTCGCATCGATATTGACACACGGTACCTCGATTACGGTATTCCGAGCATTTACGTTCGTTCTGCTCATGAAAACTCGCTTCTGAGAGAAGAATATCGTGTATTTCAGTGAAATGAACGTGCTCGACGCACTATTCGAGTCCTAGAACAATAGTATCGATTTAGAGGCCCGATGCCCCGATTTCGGAATAAGGAGAACTAGCGTTCGTTCCGATGATGAAAACTCGTCTCCGATGTACGAATCGCGTGTATTTCCTTGAAATGAACGATGAAATGACACAATATTGGAGTCCTAGAACAGTCGCATCGATTATGACACACGGTATCTCGTATTCGGTTTATCGAGCATTTGCATTCGTTCGGATGATGAAAACTGGTTTCCGATGCACAAATCTCGTGAATTAAAGTGAAATGAACGTGCGCAAAGCACTATTCTAGTCCTAGAACAGTCGAATCGATTTGGAGATACGATACCTCGAGTTTGGAATATCGAGAATTAGCGTTCGTTCCGATTATGAAAACTAGTTTCCGAAATACGAATCGAGTGTATTTGATTGAAATGAACATTCTCGACACACTATTCGAGTCCTAGACCAGTCGTATCGATTTAGAGGCACGATGCCCCGATTTCGGAATATCGAGAATTAGCGTTCGTTCCGATTATGAAGACTAGTTTCCGAAGCTCGAATCGCGTGTATTTGATTGAAATGAACATTCTCGACACACTGTTCGAGTCCTAGACCAGTCGCATCGATATTGACACACGGTACCTCGATTTCGGTATTCCGAGCATTTACGTTCGTTCTGCTCATGAAAACTCGCTTCTGAGAGAAGAATATCGTGTATTTCAGTGAAATGATCGTGCGCGACGCACTATTCGAGTCGTAGAACAATCATATCGTTTTGGAGATACGCTATCTCGATTTCGGTATATCGAGCATTAGTGTTGGTTGCGATGACGAAAACTCGGTTCCGATACATAAATATGTTGTATTTGAGTGAAATGAACGTGCGCGACACACTATTCTAGTCCAAGAACAGTCGTATCGATTTGGAGACACGATACCTCGAGTTTGGAATATCGAGAATTAGCGTTCGTTCCGATTATGAAAACTCGTTTCCGAAGCTCGAATCGCGTGTATTTCATTGAGATGAACGTTCTCGACGCACTATTCGAGTCCTAGACCAGTCGCATCGATTCAGACACACGGTACCTCGAATTCGGTTTACGAGCATTTGCATTCGTTCGGATGATGGAAACTCGTTTCCGCTGCTCGAATCGCGTGTATTTCATTGAGATGAACATTCTCGACACACTATTCGAGTCCTAGAACAGTCGTATCGACATTGACACACGGTATCTCGAATTCGGTTTATCGAGCATTTACGTTCGTTCTGCTCATGAAAACTCGCTTCTGAGAGAAGAATATCGTGTATTTCAGTGAAATGAACATTCTGGAAACACTATTCGAGTCCTAGACCAGTCGCATCGATTTTGACACACGGTACCTCGATTTCGGTATTCCGAGCATTTACGTTCGTTCTGCTCATGAAAACTCGCTTCTGAGAGAAGAATATCGTGTATTCCAGTGAAATGAACGTGCGCGACACACCAGTCGATTCCTAGAACACTCGTATCGATTTGGAGGCACGATGACCCGATTTCGGAATATCGAGCATTAGCGTTCGGTCCGATAAAGAAAACTCGTTTCCGATGCTCGAATCACGTGTATTTCATTGAAATGAACAGTCTCGAAACACTATTCGAGTCCTAGACCAGTCGCATCGATTTTGACACACGGTATCTCGATTTCGGTATTCCGAGCATTTACGTTCGTTCTGCTCATGAAAACTCGCTTCTGAGAGAAGAATATCGTGTATTTCAGTGAAATGAACGTGCTCGACGCACTATTCGAGTCCTAGAACAGTCGTATCGATTTGGAGAAACGATAACTCGATTTCGGAATATGGAGAATTAGCGTTCGTTCCGATGATGAAAACTCGTTTCCGATGTTCGAATCGCGTGTATTTCATTGAAATGAACGATGAAATGACACACTATTGGAGTCCTAGAACAGTCGCATCGATATTGACACACGGTATCTCGTATTCGGTTTATCGAGCATTTGCATTCGTTCGGATGATGAAAACTGGTTTCCGATGCACAAATCTCGTGAATTAAAGTGAAATGAACGTGCGCAATGCACTATTCTAGTCCTAGAACCGTCGTATCGATTTGGAGATACGATACCTCGAGTTTGGAATATCGAGAATTATCGTTCGTTCCGATTATGAAAACTAGTTTCCGAAATACGAATCGCGTGTATTTGATTGAAATGAACATTCTCGACACACTGTTCGAGTCCTAGACCAGTCGCATCGATATTGACACACGGTACCTCGATTTCGGTATTCCGAGCATTTACGTTCGTTCTGCTCATGAAAACTCGCTTCTGAGAGAAGAATATCGTGTATTTCAGTGAAATGATCGTGCGCGACGCACTATTCGAGTCGTAGAACAATCATATCGTTTTGGAGATACGCTATCTCGATTTCGGTATATCGAGCATTAGTGTTGGTTGCGATGATGAAAACTCGGTTCCGATACATAAATATGTTGTATTTGAGTGAAATGAACGTGCGCGACACACTATTCTAGTCCAAGAACAGTCGTATCGATTTGGAGACACGATACCTCGAGTTTGGAATATCGAGAATTAGCGTTCGTTCCGATTATGAAAACTCGTTTCCGAAATACGAATCGAGTGTATTTGATTGAAATGAACATTCTCGACACACTATTCGAGTCCTAGACCAGTCGTATCGATTTAGAGGCACGATGCCCCGATTTCGGAATATCGAGAATTAGCGTTCGTTCCGATTATGCAAACTCGTTTCCGAAGCTCGAATCGCGTGTATTTGATTGAAATGAATATTCTCGACACACTATTCGATTCCTAGACCAGTCGCATCGATATTGACACACGGTACCTCGATTTCGGTATTCCGAGCATTTACGTTCGTTCTTCTCATGAAAACTCGCTTCTGAGAGAAGAATATCGTCTATTTCAGTGAAATGAACGTGCTCGACGCACTATTCGAGTCCTAGAACAATAGTATCGATTTAGAGGCCCGATGCCCCGATTTCGGAATATCGAGAATTAGCGTTCGTTCCGATTGTGAAGACTCGTTTCCGAAGCTCGATTCGCGTGTATTTGATTGAAATGAACATTCTCGACACACTGTTCGAGTCCTAGACCAGTCGCATCGATATTGACACACGGTACCTCGATTTCGGTATTCCGAGCATTTACGTTCGTTCTGCTAGTGAAAACTAGCTTCTGAGAGAAGAATATCGTGTATTTCAGTGAAATGATCGTGCGCGACACACCAGTCGATTCCTAGAACACTCGTATCGATTTGGAGGCACGATGACCCGATTTCGGAATATCGAGCATTAGCGTTCGGTCCGATAAAGAAAACTCGTTTCCGATGCTCGAATCACGTGTATTTCATTCAAATGAACAGTCTCGAAACACTATTCGAGTCCTAGACCAGTCGCATCGATTTTGACACACGGTACCTCGATTTCGGTATTCCGAGCATTTACGTTCGTTCTGCTCATGAAAACTCGCTTCTGAGAGAAGAATATCGTGTATTTCAGTGAAATGAACGTGCTCGACGCACTATTCGAGTCCTAGAACAGTCGTATCGATTTGGAGAAACGATAACTCGATTTCGGAATATGGAGAATTAGCGTTCGTTCCGATGATGAAAACTCGTTTCCGATGTTCGAATCGCGTGTATTTCATTGAAATGAACGATGAAATGACACACTATTGGAGTCCTAGAACAGTCGCATCGATATTGACACACGGTATCTCGTATTCGGTTTATCGAGCATTTGCATTCGTTCGGATGATGAAAACTGGTTTCCGATGCACAAATCTCGTGAACTAAAGTGAAATGAACGTGCGCAATGCACTATTCTAGTCCTAGAACAGTCGTATCGATTTGGAGATACGATACCTCGAGTTTGGAATATCGAGAATTAGCGTTCGTTCCGATTATGAAAACTCGTTTCCGAAATACGAATCGAGTGTATTTGATTGAAATGAACATTCTCGACACACTATTCGAGTCCTAGACCAGTCGTATCGATTTAGAGGCACGATGCCCCGATTTCGGAATATCGAGAATTAGCGTTCGTTCCGATTATGCAAACTCGTTTCCGAAGCTCGAATCGCGTGTATTTGATTGAAATGAATATTCTCGACACACTATTCGATTCCTAGACCAGTCGCATCGATATTGACACACGGTACCTCGATTACGGTATTCCGAGCATTTACGTTCGTTCTGCTCATGAAAACTCGCTTCTGAGAGAAGAATATCGTCTATTTCAGTGAAATGAACGTGCTCGACGCACTATTCGAGTCCTAGAACAATAGTATCGATTTAGAGGCCCGATGCCCCGATTTCGGAATATCGAGAATTAGCGTTCGTTCCGATTGTGAAGACTCGTTTCCGAAGCTCGAATCGCGTGTATTTGATTGAAATGAACATTCTCGACACACTGTTCGAGTCCTAGACCAGTCGCATCGATATTGACACACGGTACCTCGATTTCGGTATTCCGAGCATTTACGTTCGTTCTGCTAGTGAAAACTAGCTTCTGAGAGAAGAATATCGTGTATTTCAGTGAAATGAAGGTGCGCGACACACCAGTCGATTCCTAGAACAGTCGTATCGATTTGGAGGCATGATTCCCCGATTTTGGAATATCGAGCATTAGCATTCGGTCCGATGAAGAAAACTCGTTTCCGATGCACGAATCACATGTATTTCATTGAAATGAACATTCTCGACACACTATTCGAGTCCTAGACCAGTGGAATCGATATTGACACACGGTACCTCGAATTTGGTTTATCGCGTATTTGCATTCGTTCGGATGATGGAAACTCGTTTCCGCTGCTCGAATCGCGTGTATTTCATTGAGATGAAGATTCTCGACACATTATTCGAGTCCTAGAACAGTCGTATCGACATTGACACACGGTACCTCGATTTCGTTATTCCGAGCATTTACGTTCGTTCTGCTCTGGAAAACTCGCTTCTGAGAGAAGAATATCGTGTATTTCAGTGAAATGAACGTGCTCGTCGCACTATTCGAGTCTTCAAACAGTCGTATCGATTTGGAGAAACGATAACTCGATTTCGGAATATGGAGAATTAGCGTTCGTTCCGATGATGAAAACTCGTTTCCGATGTTCGAATCGCGTGTATTTCATTGAAATGAACGATGAAATGACACACTATTGGAGTCCTAGAACAGTCGCATCGATTATGACACACGGTATCTCGTATTCGGTTTATCGAGCATTTGCATTCGTTCGGATGATGAAAACTGGTTTCCGATGCACAAATCTCGTGAATTAAAGTAAAATGAACGTAGGCAATGCACTATTCTAGTCCTAGAACAGTCGTATCGATTTAGAGGCACGATGCCCCGATTTCGGAATATCGAGAATTAGCGTTCGTTCCGATTATGAAGACTCGTTTCCGAAGCTCGAATCGCGTGTATTTGATTGAAATGAACATTCTCGACACACTGTTCGAGTCCTAGACCAGTCGCATCGATATTGACACACGGTACCTCGATTTCGGTATTCCGAGCATTTACGTTCGTTCTGCTCATGAAAACTCGCTTCTGAGAGAAGAATATCGTGTATTTCAGTGAAATGATCGTGCGCGACGCACTATTCGAGTCGTAGAACAATCATATCGTTTTGGAGATACGCTATCTCGATTTCGGTATATCGAGCATTAGTGTTGGTTGCGATGATGAAAACTCGGTTCCGATACATAAATATGTTGTATTTGAGTGAAATGAACGTGCGCGACACACTATTCTAGTCCAAGAACAGTCGTATCGATTTGGAGACACGATACCTCGAGTTTGGAATATCGAGAATTAGCGTTCGTTCCGATTATGAAAACTCGTTTCCGAAGCTCGAATCGCGTGTATTTGATTGAAATGAACATTCTCGACACACTGTTCGAGTCCTAGACCAGTAGTATCGATTTAGAGGCACGATGCCTCGATTTCGGTATTCCGAGCATTTACGTTCGTTCTGCTCATGAAATCTCGCTTCTGAGAGAAGAATATCGTGTATTTCAGTGAAATGAACGTGCGCGACACACCAGTCGATTCCTAGAACACTCGTATCGATTTGGAGGCACGTAGACCCGATTTCGGAATATCGAGCATTAGCGTTCGGTCCGATAAAGAAAACTCGTTTCCGATGCTCGAATCACGTGTATTTCATTGAAATGAACAGTCTCGAAACACTATTCGAGTCCTAGACCAGTCGCATCGATTTTGACACACGGTACCTCGATTTCGGTATTCCGAGCATTTACGTTCGTTCTGCTCATGAAAACTCGCTTCTGAGAGAAGAATATCGTGTATTTCAGTGAAATGAACGTGCTCGACGCACTATTCGAGTCCTAGAACAGTCGTATCGATTTGGAGAAACGATAACTCGATTTCGGAATATGGAGAATTGGCGTTCGTTCCGATGATGAAAACTCGTTTCCGATGTTCGAATCGCGTGTATTTCATTGAAATGAACGATGAAATGACACACTAGTGGAGTCCTAGAACAGTCGCATCGATATTGACACACGGTATCTCGTATTCGGTTTATCGAGCATTTGCATTCGTTCGGATGATGAAAACTGGTTTCCGATGCACAAATCTCGTGAATTAAAGTGAAATGAACGTGCGCAAAGCACTATTCTAGTCCTAGAACAGTCGAATCGATTTGGAGATACGATACCTCGAGTTTAGAATATCGAGAATTAGCGTTCGTTCCGATTATGAAAACTAGTTTCCGAAATACGAATCGAGTGTATTTGATTGAAATGAACATTCTCGACACACTGTTCGAGTCCTAGACCAGTAGTATCGATTTAGAGGCACGATGCCTCGATTTCGGTATTCCGAGCATTTACGTTCGTTCTGCTCATGAAATCTCGCTTCTGAGAGAAGAATATCGTGTATTTCAGTGAAATGAACGTACGCGACACACCAGTCGATTCCTAGAACACTCGTATCGATTTGGAGGCACGTAGACCCGATTTCGGAATATCGAGCATTAGCGTTCGGTCCGATAAAGAAAACTCGTTTCCGATGCTCGAATCACGTGTATTTCATTGAAATGAACAGTCTCGAAACACTATTCGAGTCCTAGACCAGTCGCATCGATTTTGACACACGGTACCTCGATTTCGGTATTCCGAGCATTTACGTTCGTTCTGCTCATGAAAACTCGCTTCTGAGAGAAGAATATCGTGTATTTCAGTGAAATGAACGTGCTCGACGCACTATTCGAGTCCTAGAACAGTCGTATCGATTTGGAGAAACGATAACTCGATTTCGGAATATGGAGAATTGGCGTTCGTTCCGATGATGAAAACTCGTTTCCGATGTTCGAATCGCGTGTATTTCATTGAAATGAACGATGAAATGACACACTATTGGAGTCCTAGAACAGTCGCATCGATATTGACACACGGTATCTCGTATTCGGTTTATCGAGCATTTGCATTCGTTCGGATGATGAAAACTGGTTTCCGATGCACAAATCTCGTGAATTAAAGTGAAATGAACGTGCGCAAAGCACTATTCTAGTCCTAGAACAGTCGAATCGATTTGGAGATACGATACCTCGAGTTTGGAATATCGAGAATTAGCGTTCGTTCCGATTATGAAAACTAGTTTCCGAAATACGAATCGAGTGTATTTGATTGAAATGAACATTCTCGACACACTATTCGAGTCCTAGACCAGTCGTATCGATTTAGAGGCACGATGCCCCGATTTCGGAATATCGAGAATTAGCGTTCGTTCCGATTATGCAAACTCGTTTCCGAAGCTCGAATCGCGTGTATTTGATTGAAATGAATATTCTCGACACACTATTCGATTCCTAGACCAGTCGCATCGATATTGACACACGGTACCTCGATTACGGTATTCCGAGCATTTACGTTCGTTCTGCTCATGAAAACTCGCTTCTGAGAGAAGAATATCGTGTATTTCAGTGAAATGAACGTGCTCGACGCACTATTCGAGTCCTAGAACAATAGTATCGATTTAGAGGCCCGATGCCCCGATTTCGGAATAAGGAGAATTAGCGTTCGTTCCGATGATGAAAACTCGTCTCCGATGTACGAATCGCGTGTATTTCCTTGAAATGAACGATGAAATGACACAATATTGGAGTCCTAGAACAGTCGCATCGATTATGACACACGGTATCTCGTATTCGGTTTATCGAGCATTTGCATTCGTTCGGATGATGAAAACTGGTTTCCGATGCACAAATCTCGTGAATTAAAGTGAAATGAACGTGCGCAAAGTACTATTCTAGTCCTAGAACAGTCGAATCGATTTGGAGATACGATACCTCGAGTTTGGAATATCGAGAATTAGCGTTCGTTCCGATTATGAAAACTAGTTTCCGAAATACGAATCGAGTGTATTTGATTGAAATGAACATTCTCGACACACTATTCGAGTCCTAGACCAGTCGTATCGATTTAGAGGCACGATGCCCCGATTTCGGAATATCGAGAATTAGCGTTCGTTCCGATTATGAAGACTAGTTTCCGAAGCTCGAATCGCGTGTATTTGATTGAAATGAACATTCTCGACACACTGTTCGAGTCCTAGACCAGTCGCATCGATATTGACACACGGTACCTCGATTTCGGTATTCCGAGCATTTACGTTCGTTCTGCTCATGAAAACTCGCTTCTGAGAGAAGAATATCGTGTATTTCAGTGAAATGATCGTGCGCGACGCACTATTCGAGTCGTAGAACAATCATATCGTTTTGGAGATACGCTATCTCGATTTCGGTATATCGAGCATTAGTGTTGGTTGCGATGACGAAAACTCGGTTCCGATACATAAATATGTTGTATTTGAGTGAAATGAACGTGCGCGACACACTATTCTAGTCCAAGAACAGTCGTATCGATTTGGAGACACGATACCTCGAGTTTGGAATATCGAGAATTAGCGTTCGTTCCGATTATGAAAACTCGTTTCCGAAGCTCGAATCGCGTGTATTTGATTGAAATGAACATTCTCGACACACTATTCGAGTCCTAGACCAGTAGTATCGATTTAGAGGCACGATGCCTCGATTTCGGTATTCCGAGCATTTACGTTCGTTCTGCTCACGAAATCTCGCTTCTGAGAGAAGAATATCGTGTATTCCAGTGAAATGAACGTGCGCGACACACCAGTCGATTCCTAGAACACTCGTATCGATTTGGAGGCACGATGACCCGATTTCGGAATATCGAGCATTAGCGTTCGGTCCGATAAAGAAAACTCGTTTCCGATGCTCGAATCACGTGTATTTCATTGAAATGAACAGTCTCGAAACACTATTCGAGTCCTAGACCAGTCGCATCGATTTTGACACACGGTACCTCGATTTCGGTATTCCGAGCATTTACGTTCGTTCTGCTCATGAAAACTCGCTTCTGAGAGAAGAATATCGTGTATTTCAGTGAAATGAACGTGCTCGACGCACTATTCGAGTCCTAGAACAGTCGTATCGATTTGGAGAAACGATAACTCGATTTCGGAATATGGAGAATTAGCGTTCGTTCCGATGATGAAAACTCGTTTCCGATGTTCGAATCGCGTGTATTTCATTGAAATGAACGATGAAATGACACACTATTGGAGTCCTAGAACAGTCGCATCGATATTGACACACGGTATCTCGTATTCGGTTTATCGAGCATTTGCATTCGTTCGGATGATGAAAACTGGTTTCCGATGCACAAATCTCGTGAATTAAAGTGAAATGAACGTGCGCAATGCACTATTCTAGTCCTAGAACCGTCGTATCGATTTGGAGATACGATACCTCGAGTTTGGAATATCGAGAATTATCGTTCGTTCCGATTATGAAAACTCGTTTCCGAAACACGAATCGAGTGTATTTGATTGAAATCAACATTCTCGACACAGCATTCGAGTCCTAGAACAATAGTATCGATTTAGAGGCCCGATGCCCCGATTTCGGAATATCGAGAATTAGCGTTCGTTCCGATGATGAAAACTCGTTTCCGATGTTCGAATCGCGTGTATTTCATTGAAATGAACGATGAAATGACACACTATTGGAGTCCTAGAACAGTCGCATCGATATTGACACACGGTATCTCGTATTCGGTTTATCGAGCATTTGCATTCGTTCGCATGATGAAAACTAGTTTCCGATGCACAAATCTCGTGAATTAAAGTGAAATGAACGTGCGCAATGCACTATTCTAGTCCTAGAACAGTCGTATCGATTTGGAGATACGATACCTCGAGTTTGGAATATCGAGAATTAGCGTTCGTTCCGATTATGAAAACACGTTTCCGAAACACGAATCGAGTGTATTTGATTGAAATCAACATTCTCGACACACTATTCGAGTCCTAGACCAGTCTCATCGATATTGACACACGGTATCTCGATTTCGGTATTCCGAGCATTTACGTTCGTTCTGCTCATGAAATCTCGCTTCTGAGAGAAGAATATCGTGTATTTCAGTGAAATGAACGTGCGCGACACACCAGTCGATTCCTAGAACACTCGTATCGATTTGGAGGCACGTAGACCCGATTTCGGAATATCGAGCATTAGCGTTCGGTCCGATAAAGAAAACTCGTTTCCGATGCTCGAATCACGTGTATTTCATTGAAATGAACAGTCTCGAAACACTATTCGAGTCCTAGACCAGTCGCATCGATTTTGACACACGGTACCTCGATTTCGGTATTCCGAGCATTTACGTTCGTTCTGCTCATGAAAACTCGCTTCTGAGAGAAGAATATCGTGTATTTCAGTGAAATGATCGTGCGCGACGCACTATTCGAGTCGTAGAACAATCATATCGTTTTGGAGATACGCTATCTCGATTTCGGTATATCGAGCATTAGTGTTGGTTGCGATGATGAAAACTCGGTTCCGATACATAAATATGTTGTATTTGAGTGAAATGAACGTGCGCGACACACTATTCTAGTCCAAGAACAGTCGTCTCGATTTGGAGACACGATACCTCGAGTTTGGAATATCGAGAATTGGCGTTCGTTCCGATTATGAAAACTCGTTTCCGAAGCTCGAATCGCGTGTATTTGATTGAAATGAACATTCTCGACACACTATTCGAGTCCTAGACCAGTAGTATCGATTTAGAGGCACGATGCCTCGATTTCGGTATTCCGAGCATTTACGTTCGTTCTGCTCATGAAATCTCGCTTCTGAGAGAAGAATATCGTGTATTTCAGTGAAATGAACGTGCGCGACACACCAGTCGATTCCTAGAACACTCGTATCGATTTGGAGGCACGTAGACC